>BPLR01002517.1:0-57117 GCA_021605095.1 Caerostris extrusa
ATGACAACGTACCTAAATCGTCTTGCAAATGATAGGCAAGCTGCCTAGTTTTCGTTTTTTTTTTCCCCATATGCCATTTCCTAATGTGAGGCAGTTACGTTGCAAACTTTAAACATATGAGTACTTAAACACACATATAGGACAAAAACTATAAAAAAAAAATAATTTAAAAGAGAATGGACAAGAAAAATCAGTTCATGCCAATGATTTCAAATATCCTCTTGCAATAATATAAATGCGATACTGCTTTAATAAAAAGGAGAAGATCGTGGTATGATAGATAATGCATCTCACACATCGAAAGCGAAAATCAGGTTATTTGATGGGAGTTTTATAAGTTTTTTCTCTTACGACATGCTGAGTAACAATTTCCTTTTTAAATGTCTTCCGATTATTTTGTTTCTTTGAGGGGCCGTTTGTGTATGCAGCGTAAGTGGATAAAAATGGCTTAAAAATGCGTGTAAATGATGTGTGAAAAATCTGTAAATGCCACTGTAAATAAACTTATAAATTAGACATATATTGACCTTTTCTTATTTTTTAAATTTTCGGAATTTTAACTTGCAATATTTCTTTGTTTTTTACGACACAAATTAACAAATAAAAATGTTTATGATGTATCTGGCAATAGTTCACATCTAAGTAAGTATATAATGCTCTTTGAATAAAACATAGTATACATATTTGGGAAAACGCATGAAAATATTAGAATTTTACACAAAAATCAATTATATATATAATAAAAATAAAATTATTTACTTACAGCTATGTAACATAGCAGAACAGCTTCGTCGATCATTTTATTACTTTTTATTATATTTTATCATTTTATTACATTTTATTACTTTTTATTAATGCAACTAATTTTATATTAAATCAAACACCGATACAGTTCTAAATTAAAGTAAAAATTATTTCCAATAACTTTTAATAAAGCCCATGAATAATTAATTTTTTTATTTAAAGAAAATAAAATATTCACATACAAAATTATTTGTTTATTTTAGTTTTATTCATTAATATTTAATAAAGTCAAATTAATATAATTTTTATTTCAGGAAAATATAGAATCAATTTTTCCAAAATATAATAATAATACATATTTTAAAAATAAAATCTGGCTAAACACATAAAAAAAATTTAGTTAAAAAAAGTTTTAAAACATCTTTTAAATTCTAATTAATATTTCACTAAATTATTTCCTCTTTAATATTCCGCTTTCTGGAACTCGTCAAAGGACATCAGTAGATTTATCTCGTTTGGACAAAAAAAATCGTGATAACGATTAATTTTTTAAATTTGGAAACAGGCCCCTAATTGTCATTTTCTTAAATATCTCAGAAACTTTTCATAATAATTTCAAAAATTTTTTTCTCTTAAGGGTTCACGACACTAGAAAACCAATACTACAAAAATGTTAACATATTATAATGGATTTTTCATAAGGGTAATTATTTAACATTTAATATTTTTTTAAAATGTTCCTTCCCGATATGCACTCTGTGCAGCTGGAGAGGACTATGGACTCCACGCATCTACTGCACTGTCTTACTCCGAGCAAGACTTTTCTCGCCGAGCTGATATTGGGAGGCTAGAGATATGTTAGATCAATGAACTCTGTTGCAGCATGTTTTGTTGTATTCTCTGTTCTTCTTTCATTTTTCGTTGTTCTGTAACTGTTCATAATCTGCCATTGGAAATTTGAAAAAAATATATTTTTAAAAATATTCTCAAAAATTTGACTAAAATTAGGTCTTTAATTTCGGAAAAAGAAATTTCTATCGATTGATTCAAAAATTAAATTTATGTATATATATATATATATATATATTTCTGTATATATATATTTCTGTATATAAGCCGAAACTCTTTAGAACTTTTCTAGGAAAATTATGGAGTTAGCTTTTTATACGGATCCACTAATCTTTCAATAAATGTAGATACTTTTCCGTTAGCCGGACGCAAGTGATAAATCGCCAAATATCGCCAAATATAAATAACACAGTTTTATTGCTTTATCTTATATTTCTAATGATATTTTTTAAATGAAATGTGGTATTAATTTTATGAAAATGAATTGTTTATTTTTTGATATTATTTAAATTGCTAACTTGTTGCGTCGTCGCCAAAAGGAAAAGTTTCATGTTGGCGAAATTTGCAACTGTGGCTAATAGAAAAGTACCAAAATCTACAACAGAAATAATAAATAAAATACCGTAAACAATTAGCGCATAAAAATTACATTGGAAAAGGAAAATTACTTTAATCTTTTAACTTAATTTTTGTGTGTTTTGAATGCAACTAGTATGCAAAATTCTCGACCCACATGACGAAATATTCGAACATTGCAGGAATTTTTTTTTCATTTCGAATTTTTTCATTTTTTTTTTTCATTTTGCTTATATACGGGTTTTGAATTTTGGATACATTATTTGGAGAAAAAATGCATTCTTGGCTTATAGACGAACCGGACTACATTCGGAAATATACAGTTTTAGAATGTCAGGCATCGTTCACTAAGCGAAAGTTTGAGAAAACTTTAACATTGAGAAAATCAATTTTTGAACCATCCATGTATCTCTAATACTTTTTATCATATCTGTACAAAAACTATTTTCATATACTAATTTCATGATGCTGAATCGATTGCAGTAAAAAATCTTGGGTTTCGTAATGGAAAAATTTCGAGTTAATTCCCTTCGAGTACTTTCCAATGATACCATTTGTGTGAAGGTGTAATGATAATTACAAACATTTCTTAGAGCATTCCATTTTTTTTTGACAGCTGTGCAAAGACAACAGTAATGAATTGCTAAAATTGTTAGTGCAATTTTAAAAAAATGCGATTACTTCTCAACATTTTGGTACAGTGATTGGTTGTAATAAATAATATTTTGTTTCTTTGTAAAGAAATATTGGGCGTAGGGCTGACAACCCTACCCCGTAAAGAAAACACGTCTATCTCGAAATCTGCCAATAGGCAGACGGGCTGAACGACCATGAGGATATTGCGCCAATGAAGAAGAAGAAATATTAATTTTATTTTAGGTCGTTTAGTATCGATATTTTTGTTTAAATAAATTTAAATGAAATATTCTAAAACTAGAATTTTATATTCTTATATAGAAAATAAATTACGCTAAAAGAATGGATATATCCACAATTAGATATACATTTTTAAAAGCTGGTAAATTTGAAGAAAATTGTTGGATATGTGTTGGTTGTAAACTGTAATCAAATATTGAATATTTCAATTTTTTCTTTGTATGTACATGCAATATTAGTCAAAAGTTGCACTAAAAATGATCAAAAACAGGTTATGAGTGTGAGGTTATTATGTGAGTTCAAGTATAGCAGCAGATCCCTTCCTCCAGTGTTTTTACGCTGAATGAGCTTTATATCTTGTAGTTAATGAGTTATATTGAAGCGCCCGACATTTGAAAACAAAGTTGCTTATACAAGAATTTTCTTTTCTTTTAATGACATACAACAAAAACCGAATTTGCATTTGGAATCTTCAATTATTGCCCAATATTAAAATGACATTTTAATCTTGACAAAACGGAACGGCAACTTCATTAAGAGAATATCATTATAATATCGTTATAAACATGTCTTACAGCATTATTTAAATTTAAATAAATTTTGATGTATTTATGTTTATAAATTGTTGATTAATATTTTATTTGTCAGAAAATTCTTTTTTGTTTTTAACAAGACATTTAAACATTACTCACTTATCAATTAGGTAAACATGGGGAAATTTTTAATGATACATTTGGCAATATTATATGATGAAATTGGGAAGTTTCTAATGAAAATTATTTATAAATTTTTAGAATTTTTTTCCCAAGATGAATAAATAGGTGATTTTTCTGCAGCTTTGATTTAGTTTTATTAGAGAGATTTGACAGTGTCTTGGCGAATGTTTGTTTTTATGTATTTGATTACTTTTTACTGAATGTTAAGGTTAGGTTTATTTAGGTGATGATTGTATAGTAAACTAATCAATTTAAAGGTAACTTCTATACGTAATAAATAATTCTAAAAAAAAAGAAATTAATCAAATTAAAAATTTAAGAATCAATTAAGAATTAAAAAGAATCAAAGAAATAATATTTTAAGAGTAAATCGTTCTCACAATTTAAAGAAAAGATTCCAGTATAAATAAAAAGCTTTATTGTTTGGACTTCTGGATTCCGCATGACCATACTAGTATGATAAAAATTACAAACGGATTCCTCCCTGGTGGAACACCTTAACTGCTGTGAATCTTTCTCATTTTTTGATGGATCCTGGCAGCTTCAGGAACTTCGGAAACTCGAACTTTTGCCCTTCCGCATCAACCACTTTCTTTTAACTGCAGAAGCTAAACTGAAAAGACGCGACTCCAGAAAGTCGTAAACTGTCAACAAGGAGATACCCAACCACAAACCGAGGAAACCGCCGATGAAGCTCAACATACCGATAGGCTGAAAAAAAT
Source organism: Caerostris extrusa (assembly GCA_021605095.1). Classification (NCBI taxonomy): domain Eukaryota; kingdom Metazoa; phylum Arthropoda; class Arachnida; order Araneae; family Araneidae; genus Caerostris; species Caerostris extrusa. Next base: position 4,484 of record BPLR01002517.1, read on the forward strand.
AAAGTGAAATCGGATTAAAAATCATAAATTTACTATTTAAAAAAGATCCATTAATTCAATATTTTTGTTCATAATTAATTAGATGGCCCATCTTGGCGCAAATGCTTATTCTGATATAGTAATTGGGATGTGAGTTGCTTACTTACTTCATATCGTGGGTGTGTACGTGAATGTTGTTATTTCCAAATTTTCAAATATAATATGGACCAATGTTGCACATCTGAAGAAAATAAATTATCGAAATTAACCAATCTGCACCATTATAAAATGTTTAATCAATACATATATTTTTAAACTTATACATATTTATTTAAATCACGTTATTTTTTGTACACTCATATAAGAGGGAATTAACCCTAAAATTCATCCGGAATATAATACCAGAAATTCTAAGTGCTTCAGTGGGCTGTTAGGGGGTATACATGTAGAAATTAAAACTTTGTACAGCAAAAGAAAAAAAGTGTGTACTTACGACAGATCACTCTCAGCAGCTTTGCACAGCTTCTCTAAGAAACAAGAGAATTTTGGTGATTTTTAAATTTGTTTTTGCAAGAGAGAAATGACAATTGCACAAAATTAAAATTACAAATGAGAGACAAATACATTTTATGTTTGATTTTTATTTTTAAACTCTATGAATTAATACAATTTTCATGCTCGCAGTTTTGATGATAATGTCTGAATAAATAAGAAATCGTTGATATTAATATCCGAAAGAATCTACTTTTAATTAACAATCCCATTATTATAATTGATACACACACACGCACACACACGCACACGCACACATAAATATATATATATATATATATTATATATTTATATGATTGTCGCTAAAATATGCATATAAAGCCCTACTTTGATTTAGGAATGATGAAGAATTGTCAAAATGAGACAAATAAATTTTTATTGTAATCGGTAGTGACATTGAATGCTTCTTGAAATATTAATTTTTTTTCAAAAATTATGATTAATTTTGTCACGATTAAGTTACATAAAATTAAAGAATATGTCTTGTCAACAGCTATATAAATACAGTGAAACTCCTAAAAGAAATTATCTATCTATCTTAATGAAAAAGTAGCCACAGGGAAAGACATTTGTACTGCCCCATCGAATTAAATCAGTTTTCGGTGTTTGTGAAGGAACGCTCATGGAAGTAGAATCATCACCAACGGAGCTACTATATGACCACTGCAATGAATATTCATGTACTCCGCGCATGCAGAGATATAGAATCCAGCGTTATATGACTGGGTTAGCAGAACGCTTAGATGAATTTTCGACACTCATTACCTGGAGGAGTTAAAAATGTAGCACTATGAAGGAACTACCAAATTGGGGTGACTATGGTACAATGAAGAGCACAAGACATATACAGAGAGTATTATTAAGAGGCAGATAAGTAATTGTGTTATCAGTTGCTGGTTGCTGCTGGACTTGTTAAAGATTCACGAAGGTTCAATTTTGTGGATTTACTGTTTAACATTAAAGGCTGGTCATTCAGGAATATCCCTTGGTATATTCTCACTCCCTATATTTCATAAGAAAATAACCTTAGAATTCATGTGAAATTTAATTTTCATAGGGCTTGAATAAATAATGAATTTTATCATTCAGAAATTTTTTTAACACTTACTCTACTGCCTTCGCTGTTGGCTTCTTGGACTTGAACCTCATACCTTCCCATTCTGAAATAAAAAATATTTATATGAATCAAACTTTTTTTAGCTATAATCAGTGTAACCTGTATCAAAAATATAAAATTCTAACATAGTATCATAAGTATGTTAAGTATAACAAAATATATCACATCATATCACAATTATGTGTTTATCTTCTATTATAAATTAATATACAATAAATATTCATGATGTTATACAATGAATAAAAGCATTTGTCTTTAATTTTTTTAACCACCATATAAACAACTTGAAAGTTTAAACAAAAGAAAGAGTATTTTAAAATTAAAGTTCAAAATCCTAATAGCCAGCCATTACGCAAATAAAAGAGTTACATAATATAATTTTTGCATTACATATCAAATAGTTTTAATCCATTATAAAAAAATTATGTAAAAAAAAGCTGTGATGCGTTTTTTTTTATGGAAGACTGTTTCATGTGAAATATTTGCTACCTATCTATCTATACAAAAATTGATGCTTATATGTACATTATTCCAATGGCACTTAAAATTATAACACTTGGTGTTCTAATTTTTTTTTAAAGTTTTTATTCTTTTAACCTCGTGTCTAGCCAAAAAATTACGAACAAATTTTAATTAGTTCTTTTTTAATTAAACATAATACATTTTCTACCACAAGCTCTCTCTACCTTATATGGACTGTGGCCTCTGGTGGCGAGATTTATAAATTTTTTCAATTAAAGTTAATTGTTAAAAAAGGAAGTTAATTACAAGCATTTAATTTCAAATATTTTATTTTTGAAGTTTATGTGATTGTGTTCTCTTTTAATATATTTTTTGTTTGTAATATTTTAATTTTATTTATATTTTAAATTTTTAAGTAATTTTTATTTATAAATAGTTATGCACATTAATGTTTCTTCTAACTCCTTCACAAATCATAATTTTAAATCGTTATCATTATTTTTTCAGTTGTGATTGAGATTTCATCTTCATTCTTTTTGCAATTTTCCTCAATTTTTTTCTCTAATAAGATTTACCAAGACTAAAAATTGTCGAAATCTCAGAAAAAAAATTGCATCAGATCGCATCGATTTTATCAGTGTTCATTAAAAATAGAAATTGATACGAAAATAAAGTGAAGTATAGATTCAAGATGTAGGACATATTCAAAAACACTAATTTCCTAATGAAAATTAAAATGTTTGGTTTTCTGCATCCGGATCATCGGTTAGTTAATTTGAAAAGAAATAGTTGAAAGGTCAACATTTCACTGATAATAAAAGGAGACTTTTTTTCTAGGAAATTAGACAACTTCCCTCCCTCAATAAATAACTTCACTACGTGGGACTTAGCTATATGGTGTCAGTGATATAGGGGTCATTCTTTTAAATAACAGAATTACAGTTCTGTACGAATCAGTGAAAGTGACAGTTTCATTTAACTTTTTTTGGTTGATTGTTTAAGCGTTCTCTATTTAATTGCCCTAACAAGGTGGCCAAGTTAATTTTACGCTACATTCATTCTTCTGTCATTACTTTTTTTTGTCACATTACATTCTACTACCTGACAAAATGTAGGAAAAATAAATATCCAGCCAAATTCAGGTAAACAGCTAACTATAAATAAATAAATAAATTAGTATACCTGCAAGGGGATGAACAACTTTGTGCACACTCAGCTCTGTTATCTTTAGCAAAATTAGGAATAGCTGAAACAAATAAAATATTAGTCTAAATTAATTTAACCAAAAAAGTTAAAACATTGAAAAATTCAGCTTAGATATCTTACGTTCTCTGCATATGGTTTCGTTGTGTGGATAATCAATTCTACGTTCTGCGCAATCGTAGAGTTCTAAGGATCTCTCTAGTTTACATTTCTCTTTTGCACATCTAAGCGAAAAATAAACAAGAATGTCATTGCATTAATTTCATTAATTTATTTTATTCATATCACGATTTCGATAATTATTGAAATTTTTTTGTTTGATATTAAATATACTGGCACAGAACGAAGGTGAAAAAAATGATGATACATTTGACGCTAAATAATATTGTTGGAAAATTATAATTTGTTTAAAATTTACTGCTCTGTTAGTACATAAAATACTTCATAATAATTGTGCTCTTTTCTTTTTTAATTTTGCTTTTCTGTGTAAATATCAATTCTTGTTTTGAAGGCAAATTTTAGTACAATTTGAAACAAATTGAGTTAAAAAAAAGTTAAAAAGTTATGTACTATGCATGGAATAGTATAAATGAATATAAAAATTTTTTAAAGATGTTAAATTTGTGATTTAAACTCATTAAAACATTAAGCGACATTAATGCAATCTGAATGTTTAGATTGTTAAATAATGGAACAAAGAATTTAAAATCAGTATTAAATTCCAGTCTTCCTGTTGTAAAATAAAATAATTTCAGCTTTTGTGTTCTTTATAGAAAAATAATTTTACAATATAATCAATTAATTAAAAAATTTCATTATTTCTAGCACCATTATGTTTTACATAGAACAATATAATTTAAAAAAACTATAAACTATAATTTTATCAATTTTTGATGCAGTTCGTATTAGCCACTCGCACAAAAATATTTTTATGTTTTATTTCAACTATTTTTTATCCTCGTTGAAACATTTAGAAGTTACCTTTTCTGTGACAGGTCCAGTTCCACCATTTTCTTTCCAGGCTTTTAAATAATCCGTGCAGTGGCTTTTGTAAGGGAGGCGGAAGGAGGCGTTTTTCTGCCTAAGAAAAGTCATCGAAACATTATAAACTATTAAATAATAAAATTATTGGAAATAATGAACTCATATTAATAAGGAATCGTTACATGATGTAATATAAAGTATGTCGTTTACATCAAAAGTATTATAATAAAGATATTAAGATAAAGATATTTTTATAATAAAGATACTATTTAATCTATTTATTGCCATGGAACAAAACATTTGTAAACATTGTAACGTAAACATAAAACATTTAGAAACCAATAGAGTTTTAAAAATAAAAAAAAAAATTAAAAAACATCTTCACCAAACAGAATCTTCATTTGGATAAATACTGTATTAATTAGAATATTTTGGAAATATTACAGTTTCTTTCATAGATCCCAGTTTATATATAAACAATGAAAGCAAGCGTTCTATACTAAATTCGCTTTTAAGAAATTCGTTGAATTTGTGAAATATTTAATTTTGGACTGTGACCTCCTAGTAACTAAATAAACAAACGGAAAAAATTAAATAGTTCTTATGCGTTTTGTTATAAAAAATGGGAATTTCTTACCAATCGAAAACGTATAATTATTAATTACACAAAATCTATGTTATTAAACCTTCTAGGGACCAAGAATTAAAAAGCTATAAATATTTTTAGTTGTTAACTTTTCGACGAATGCAGAGTATTTTTATTTCATCGCTTACGTCAAGCCCCAATTACTACAACACACGTTAAAAATTCGTATAAATGCGAAATGATACCTACATTAAATGGTAATGAAAATTCAAAAGTCCCAAATTTTCAGTGCTTAAAATATGCAATATCAAGAAAAAGACATGATGTTTAAAACATACGAAATGAACACACTGAATTTCAGAACAGGAGCTGTCTGTTCATAACATAAAACCGAGAATCAAAATCTCAAAAAATAAATACACATAATTTATCAAGGTGTAGGGAAATTTAGCAAGGTATATGTGTAAAGTATGTGTAATCAGGTGAAGAAATTAAAAAGCAGTTTACGCGATGCACCAATGCATCTAAAGCTAGGGATAGATGATTATCCTTCAGTGGTACGAAATAACATACATTCACTATAACAAGCATAGTAAATGTATAATATTTCTTTTCCAATATTCATTTAGATTAAACAGTGAATATTTATCTCAAGTTAAATCTCAGGTTGATGATGGGGAATTTAATAAGAGAAGATGTCAAGATTCTGTAGTCTTTTTTCATTATTAAACTTAATTTTATTTTATTAGAGCCAAAGAAAATTTTTTTTGAGAAATCTAGTATAGATGATAAAAATTTGAGTTCACCATAATCCTTAATGGAGGACTACATAATGGATTAAATAAATTTTAACACTTGACTTCCTAGAGTCAAGTGTTATGTCAATCAAGTAGATGTTTTTACAAAAATGTATTGTTTGAGTTCTTCGAACATACACTGAAGTGACAAAAGTCATGGGATAGCATATGCAAATTTTCAGATGGCAGTAGCATCGCGTAGAACAGGTATAAATGCGCAATGCTTTCGCAGAGCTTTCATTTTGTTCAAGTAATTCATGTGAAGAGGTTTTGACGTGATGATGACCGCACGACGGGAATAAACAGGCTTTGAACACGGAATGTTAGTTGGAGCTAGACGCATGGGTCATGCCATTTGAAATCGTTAGAGAATTCAACATTCCCAGATCCACTGTGTCAAGAGTGTGCCAAGAGTATGAAATTTCAGGCATAACATCCCACCATGGACAGCGCAGTGGTCGATCGCCTGCACTTAACGACAGAGACCGAGCGACGTTGCAAAGTGTCGTAAATTCTAACAGACAAGCAACACTGCGTCAAATAACCGCAGAAATCAATGTGGGACGTACAAGGGACTTGTCTGTTAGAACTGTGCGGAGAAATTTGGCTTTCTTGGGCTATTCCAGCAGAAGACCGACTCGAGTGCCTTTACTGACAGAACGACATCGCTTGCAGCGACTCTCGTGGCACGTGAGCATATCGGTTGGTCCCTAGATGAATGGAAAACCGTGGCCTGGTCCGATGAGTCACGATTTCAGTTGGTAAGAGCTGATGGTAGGGTTCGAGTGTGGCGCAGAAATTAGTGAACCATGGACCCAAACTGTCAGCAAGGCACTGTTCAAGCTGGTGGTGGCTCCGTAATGGTGTGGGCTGTTTTTCATGACATGGACTTTGTCCTCTGGTGCGATGGACCGAACATTGACTGGAAATGCTTATGTTCAGCTACTTGGAGATCACTTGCAGCCATTCATGGACTTCATGTACCCAAACAACGTGGATTTTTATGGATGACAATGCGCCATGTCACCGGGCCACAACTGTTCGCGATTGGTTTGAAGAACATTCTGGACAATTCCAACGAATGATCTGGCCACCTAGATCACCCGACATGAATCCCATCGAGCATTTTATGAGACATCATCGAGAGGTCTGTTCTTGTGCCCAAAATCCTGCACCATCAACGCTTTCACAATTATGGACGTCTATCGAGACAGCATGGCTCAATATTCCTGCAGAAGACTTCCAACGACTTGTTGAGTCCATTGCCTGTTCGTTAAGTTGCTGCACTTCGCCGGGCGAAAGGAGGGCCGACACGATATTAAGAGGTATCCCATGACTTTTGTCACTTCAGTGTATGTACTTACCAGCCGTACGTAGATCCTGTACACTGTCCCCATATTGAGAAAGAGACCCCTCGCTCACGGGGGACGGACGTGATAGGGGGAGTGGATACTGAGCTGGGCACCCCTCGACAAGTGGGAGGGGTGGTACTCGGACACCTCAGGTTCAGCTTCAGATGGATTTCTATAAAGAGACATTTGATTTGAATCCTTTTAATAAAATTGATTGAAGCAAACCTTTTTGTTATCTCAACATGCCAAATTTATCAGTGAAAAAAAAAATCGCAGAAAAGGGAATAATTGTGAAAAAACGATCTTAATTATGAAAGATTATTTCCCAAGTGTCAATTTTGGGTAGTGCTAATCTAATAAAAATGATTATTACTTTGGGAATGAAAAAGAGAAATTCCTTTAATCCTTTTTTCTCTCACGGCAATCAATACGATCATCGCATTCAATACAATATGCAACAATGAAATATTAAATGATTATCCTTTTCAAAATAACTTAAATAATTAATAATTTAATAGTAAGAATGAATTTTTGTTTCGATTCAACGGTAAAGAAAACTATGGAAAAAAGTTTAACAGTAAGGAGACTAACATGAGTTACTGAAATAAAAAATTAGTTTACTCCATCAATGACAAAAATTATAGAATTTATAGTGAGGATTGTCAAATTATTTGCAACACTGATTTTTTAAAAATCTATATATTTTGATGAATTTACTAAGTTTTCATTATTAATGAACAAATTATATCTGAAAAAACTGATATATATTGATTTCCCATCAAAATTTCTATGTTCAAAATATGCTTAGATATCTTAAAATGTAAAGAATGCCTTTTGAAGTAAAATCTTCCGCCTAAATGAATTGATAATATAAAAAAATAAAGTAAAGTGTTAAATAAATTTAAAAATATAACCTTACCATTTAATTATGGATAATAGATTTAGACAGCGTTGAAGGATCAGAACAAAATAAAAACGTTTTTATCTAGTTTCCTATGCATTAAAAATAATTATCTAGTTACTTTAATATTTATGTTTCTAATCTTGAATAGCTTCTTAATCTACTTTGCTGAAAATAATGAGATACCTATAAAATGCTATTTTAATTAATGAATAAAAAAATAAAATATTTTAATTTTTATCCATATGTTCATTTTTTTTAAATTTTAATTTAGCGGAAAAATAACTTTTATTTCTTTTTAAGATAAATAATTTTTGAAATATTGTATGAATACTCACGCGTCGAAACAGGAACTCTTTCGGGATCCTTGTCCGGTTGCTTGTGCAAGGAGTACATCATGTAGCAGTTGAAAGGAATTTCATAGGAAAACTGAGAGCAGGAATCAGTATGGGATCGGAACTGGAATAATAGAAGGGTTGAAATACTTTTCAAAGTATCAAAAGCTTTTTGCTTTTTTGAAGAAACAAAGTTGTCGCGAAGTTGCTTTTTTTCCATAACTGCATAAATTTTGCTTTTGACAAAATTATTTCTTATCTAAAGTACATCATGCATATAAAATATGAATTATGCTTATCTATAAAGCGTTTATTTTATACTTATCTAATGTTTTCTGTAATGTAAGAATGTTTTTCTTAATGCTAATATTGCTATAACTCGATTATTTATGTTTTATTAGTTTGTCAGAACAACCAAAAATTTAATAAAATTTATTTTACTGAAATAAAAACAATAAAAATATCATAAATAATCAAAACACATAGTATCTATTTTACATAAAATCAATTTTTTTCTTAAAGAGGGAGAGGGAGAGAGAGACCTTACTGAGAAAAAAATAAAATTAGATTGCTCAATAAAACTAATATGTTCTAGGAATGAATTACTTTTTATTCATTAAGCATTTTGAAAAATTGTTACAAATGTTGATAAATAATTTTAACTGTTGAAGAGGTCATATTAATCATTAATTGGTTTACTTAATATCATATATACAGTCATATTTTCATCATAATAATTATACAATAATTACAGTTATTATTAATCATTATGCAATCATTATAATTACAGTCATTACATAATAATTACGTCATAATAATTACAGTCATATTTTCATCATTAATAATTGGTTTTTTAACGGAATTAATTATTACTCGGAGTAAACCAATTATTAAGAATTAATAGTTGGTTTACTCCATAAATATTTCTTCTTTAAGTTGTTAAGAAAAAAAGTGAACTCTACTTAAAAAAATCCATTACCTTGCTTCAATTTTTACCGATGGTAAAATATTAAAACTCAGTGATGAGAATTCATCAATTATGAAAATGTCACATTACGAGTAATCAAATTTAAAATATCGCCATCCTTTTTTTTAAACCTGATTTGACTCTGAGCCTTTAAAAAAATGTTCTTTTGTTTTCTCATTCTCTTACTTTTAAAAGAGAGATTTTTTTAAATCATTGTGGCTATATATTTTTTCAATTCCTTCTATTAACTCACACTCTCCCTATATATATCTTGTTCAAATTTTCAATCATTAATAAAATACTTCTTATTCATCCACTCAAGTTCGAATACTTTTTTTGAACATACAGTGGATGACACTTGATGTTGATACAGTTTTTTCAAATATTAATTCAGTAATTACATTTTTTTTTTAGATTTAAGTTGCATATACCTACCAATAGATGGCGCCAGATGAACTTAAAAAATGAATGTAAATTATTTATAAAGGACTTTCTGCAATATAGTGAAAAAAAAAAAGTAGGAATTGACTTAAAATTTTTTTTTTTTATATTACTTGTTACTATTAACTTGGTCAGGTTTATTTCCCTCGTGTTTTTGTCATTTGCACTCGAGCAAAAATACTTATTAATATTTTTCCTTTTATTAAATTGTTTTTCGTTCGCTTAATTTAAAATACAATTGCTACCGTTGCAATTTCTTTAAGAATGGTAAGAACCTTACGAGCAGTTTGTCTCTAAATCGTCAGTCTCAATGGTGCACTGGGACACAAAAGTCTCATACTGATGCCCCATCCACTGCTGTTCATATCTGGAAAGATGTCTATATTTGAAACGTCCTTAAATTTAGTGACCTAAATGGAGAAAGTGCTATATTTAAACGACGAACTCATTTATATTATTATTAATTCCTTCTATTTTCACACTCTCCCTATATATATCTTGTTCAAATTTTCGAGTGTTAATAAAATATTTTTTATTCATCCACTCAAGTTCAAATACATTTTTTAACTTGTAGTGGATGACACTGGATGTTAATACAGTTTTTTTTCTAATATTAATTCAGTAATTAAATTGAATTAATTAATTTTAATTTTTTTAGATTTAAGTTGCATGTATCTACCAATAGATGGCGCCAGATGAACTTATAAAAATGAATGCAAATTATTTATAAAAGACTTTCTGCAATAGAGTGAGAAAAAAAGAAGGAATTGACTTTAAAAACTTTTTTTTTATATTACTTGTTTATTTAAATGATGAACATCCAAAGTTAAAAACAAAGAAACCTTCCGACAAATGAAAGAAATTTAATTAGAAACGTATTAATTATAAAAATACAATGAGATGTTTTACATCTATCGTTAAGTATTGGAAACAAAATGCAACCATTTATTTTTAAATTAGTTGATTTTATGCAATAATAAAATTTGGTTTATAAATATATTTTATTTTATTTTATTAAGAGTAATATATATATATTTATTTTTATAAAAATCTTAATATTTTCAAAAAACAACAACAACAACAATATATTTATTTTCTGCATAATCTTCTAATGAGTTGTTCTCAGTTGACAATAATTTTCTATACAATAGTAGTAGGTCCCATAATATAAGTGTAAAAAAAATAACACGGGTATTATCTACCTGTTTGGAGTTGTTGACAAGGTGACAGTATTCATGAAAATTCACGCAAAATTCAGGATCATTTTCCGGACTTCCACAATTATCTGAGTATTCTTCGCAATAGGCAGTCGATCGGATTCTGTATTAAAGGGAGATCAAGTGAATGATTATGAATGAATGTTTATTGTTTTAAACATATTGAAATTGTTATTATTTACTTAATCCATACATTTTATCAATAGAGTTAATTTCTGTACTCACTCATTGATATTACATACTGTAAAAGCCGGTAAATCAACTTCAGAAGGTTGCACAACTTCAAGATCAACAGCAGACGGATGCTGCATGTACATGTCCACTAGCATCCAGCTTTGAACCAGGAAACCTGTGGCCAAAAGAATCCTAAACAAAAGTCGGGCTTTCGTTCTCCAGAAATTCACGTTCTTGAATCTCGATTCCATGAATCTTTCATCAATCCAAGAAGTATTGCTGGAACAGCGTGATTCCGGATTGTCCAAAATTGCTGTTAAGCATTGTGGTTCAGTCTTCTGAACTAACGATTCTAGCTGCATAGTGATTGAAAGTGAAGAATTATATAAGAACTAACATTTATCACAATTCATTAAATTTAACTTTTGTCGTATTTCACTGTTATTTAGAAATTTGTAAGCTACGAACCGCACGTTTTATTGATTATCAGACTAATTATAAAGTGGATATTGAAAGATTGTTTTATTTAATTTTTATGTATTAAAAATATATTCAACACAATCGGTTCCCATTCAGAATATTTTTAAGAGATAAATATGGGTTGATATAATCATGAAAAACAATTCAATGGTATAAAAAGTTTTGATACGAGATTATCAGTTTTAATGATGCCTGAATATCTTCATTAAAAATAGCCCAGTTAGTTTTAATAATTTAATTATTAAGTATGCTTTTCAAAATCTTGATTTAATCTTATTTTCAAAAGATTTTTTAACAAAATTTTCATTCATTAAGTATTTTAAAATGGAAATTTCTATTTTGTTTCATTAACTGCTGCAAAATAAACTTTTCTTAAATATCTAATTTAATATAAGTTTTACATTATTTACGTTATTAAGTTAACTACGTTTAAAATATCTTAAAATAAAATTTGAAAGCTCATTATCAAAAAATCAAAAAGTTTAGATCAATTGAACATCTTGTCATGACTAAAAGCAAGCCTTATTGAACACGGTATAAATGCTCATTCTAAGAAAAAAATTTGGCTATTATCCACAAAATTTTTGGCTATCATTAAATTACTATTTTCACTTATGTTGCTACATGGCAAGTGTTCTGAACAGAATAATAGGAATTGCGAATAAATTCAGATTTTTTTAATAAGAATTTTGTAAAATTTCACGTTACTTTTCTAAAAACAAAAAGAATGAAAATATAAAAAAGCACTAAAAATAATCATTAAACAATTTAGTTACAGATAATTAATTGATAAATATATTTTATTACCTAAAAAACGAATTTTGAAAAGGTTCCAGGAACATTAAAAACTCATCAGGGAAGAATTCCGGCAGTTAACTATTCCCAAATTGTCCACGCACCAAAACAAGGCAACTAAACTCTATTGTTTCTGTAAACTATAATTGTCTATCTCCTCTTTAATTTTAAGTCGAATCTCTAGTTCCAAACAAAAGACGAAGCTATGTGATTGGCCTTTAAGTGAAGAATAACTCAATTTTCACATCGATTGTCAAAAAGAAGAATTATTGGTTTTTTTTATTATTTATTTTGAGAAACTGATGAAACAAAACAAAATGATATAAATAATGAACCTTTTCCTGTCAATATAAACTGCCAATTATAATTCACGCGCATGCACTTTCGTCAAATTCCTGTTGCCACACGAAAAACAAAAAAAAAAAAATAATAATTCGAAAAGAAACCACCTGCTGAATTCTATCACCTGATCTATGTCGTACGATGTTTATCGATTTATATCTTTATCGATGAAGACACGCGTGCGAATTTGGACATGACGGGTTTCAATAACAGAAACATTATTTACAAACAAATACTAAATACGATGTGATGTTTTAGTGACTGTTATGTGAATGTTTATAGAATAGAACGAAAGGTTATTTGCATGTAATTATTATTCATATTCGTTAACGAGCAGTAATCGATGATGCAAACATGGTATTGCAGGAATATTCTTTATTTGTTGGTGGTTAAGAAAACAATAATATCTACACGAATTTGAGTACAATGAATAATTTATGTAAAAAAACCAAACAAACTATCAAAATGCTACCTTAAAAGCCTCTGAATAATTACATATAATATATTACGCATAATGCATATTTCTTTAAGTTAATTTCGACTAAAGCAGGTTTGAAATTCAGTTAAAAATAATAGAAATTCAATAACAATAATTAAATAAAAATTTAATAAGAAGTTAGATAAATAAAAATTAAATTAAATAAATTTAAATAAAAATTCATTAAAGTCAATAAAAATAATAATGTAATATAATAAAATAAAAGGAAAAAAAATTCAATTCTAAACAAAGGAGGCGTATTATTAAATTATTTCAAAAGATATTGTAAAACGTAAGATGCATTTGCTTTTTTCAATTCTTTCTATTAGCTCACAGTCTCCCTATATATATCTTGTTCCAATTTTCAATCGTTAATGAAATACTTTTTATTCATCCACTCAAGTTCAAATACATTTTTTTTTTAACTTGTACTGGATGACACTTGATGTTAATATAGTTTTTCAAATATTAATTCAGTAATTAAATTAAATTAATTAATTTTAGTTTTTTTTTTAGATTTAAGATGCATATATCGACCAATAGATGGCGCAATATAGTGGAAAAAAAGTAGGAAATTTTTTTATATTACTCGTTTATTGGACCACTGATTAAAAAACACATTATACCATACAGTACAGTATAGTTTCGCGATTAATTATTAAAAACTTGCTGAAGCGAGCGAAATTGCTCGAACGTTATTTCTATTGAACGTTATTTCTATTGGTAAACATATATACAGTTAATACTTTTGTAATTTAGTGCATATGTTCATAAAGGGAATGTAAAATTTAATCAGTGATGTGGGAGTATAAATATAATTTTTTTTTTTCATTTAAGCTCAAATTTTATGAATAAATGATAATATTGTCCGATTGGAATAAATGATGATATTTCCGGTTGGTGGTCTAGTGATGACATGCGTAATGTAGCATTTTTCCTACTGGAAGAGTTGTGACATTTCATTCCCAGGAGACAGGAATGTATATTATTTGACAAGTACATAATAACAATTTATCACTAAAATTTGACAGCAGATAAGCAATGTTGTAGGTAGTATATTACATGCAATTAGTGTTTTGTACTAATGAGAACAACCTGCCACTCAAATCTGATAACAGATATGAATGAGACCTCCTGAAATCAGCGTTTAGTCTGTGCGATCTTCACAGATCTAAACAATTACAAATGAAATACGGATTCTCCATGAGTTGTTTCCTCGTGATTAGTGATATACCATGGGCTGAGAAAATGTCTACTCCAGTCAGAAATGAGGGAATATGATCCCCGCCTCCCCCGTCTTAACGGATTTCTGTAAGGGAGGTTTTGAAGAAGAAAGAAGGGAGTTATGCGAAGGTGTTGTTTTTCTCTTTTTCTCTGAAACAGCAGAGTAGATCGGACTTTCCACCTGCTCACAAAGTGAGCCCCAAGTGGTTTCGTGTATCTCGAGATGTGATAATTAAGTACAATGCTGCAGACCACGTGTTTTGAGATCAATTGTAGATTTGAGAAATCTTCGTCCTTGGAGTGAACTGCACTTGCGAATCAAATTTAAATCTGTAATTTTCCCTTTTTGTATATAATCAATTGTAATGAATGGAATTATAATGTATATATGTATGTATAATGTATATGTATAATGTATATAATGCTTGTTAATAAAAATTAAAGTGTTCCCATGAATCTGAAAGTACCCCTCTTCTTGAAGCCGTTAAAGGTCTAGGAGCGGTCGAGACGGTACAGAAGCCAGGGTACAGATTATCTCAGGTTCAAATCTGTTTCAGTCACGGCTTAAAAAAAAACAAAAAAGTTTTAGACAGAACGAAACTAAGGATCGTTATTATATTTTGCATAACCGATTTCCCTTTTAAATGGAAAGGTATGTCAAGAGCCAACAGAGAGGGAAGCAGAGTAAGTTTTTTTAAAAAAGTTCTTGAATTATAACTTACGAGAAAGTTATTATTTACCAGAATGCTGTATGAAATAAATTTGATTTAGACATTTCTCTTAAATTCTAAGAGTTTTCCCTTTACAGTCTGGGAAGAATGTGGGTGAGAAGTTTGATTGGGCTCTGTGACGCTCTACAGTCATATGAGAGCGGGACCTACGGCTTGAAGTGGATTACGAACCACTATAAACACCCATGGAATCGCCGGGATTCGAACCCGAAACCTGTGGTACAGAGCGCTAGCCACTAGGCCCTCAGGCCCTCCAATCACCTGATATTGAGGCACACAGGTTTCTTATGTTGTTCTGCGATATCTCATACCAGCTATAAGAGTGGCTCTAGCTTAATCAGACTCCTATGCTGGCCAACTTATCGATACAGGTCATCTCATAAATTTTCAATAGATGGCAAATCTGGGGATCGGGTAGGACAAAAAGAAATGTGTCAGTTTAAAAGCAATCCTGTTACATCCTTGCTGTGTGTTGTTGAGCATTATCTTCTTCGAAAACATTTAAGGGGCCCTGACATAAGAAGCATCACATATGATTCAAACATATCATGAACAGTTGGCTGTTATGGTGCCGTGAGTTTTACTAAATTGGATTGAGTTTCGAATTTAATGGCACTCTAAATCATCACGCCAAATATGGGGTGCGGTGTGTCCCTCCGTACCGTAGGGCACATCACATTGGCAGTCCTTGAAGCGTTGTTCAAAGGCTCTCAAAATAAGCACATGGTTGTCATCAGAATCCCGATTTGTCATAGAAAGTTATCTGTCTTCACTCCTTTATATTCAAATTCCACGAAGTGACGCCAATTCCTAGTGGATGATTGTCAGGTGCAGTTAACGAATTGTGTGAGATAACAAATAATTCTAACAAATAATTATTAATTGACATAAACGTCCATACAGGTTGTTCTGCCTGTGAGCGAATATCGTACAATGATGCAATTTGCTATATACGTGCTTGAAAGACGATGAGACTGTCCCCCGATTATTGATTGTCCTAGAATACTTTGAGTCATGTGTGGAATTCAATTTCGTTCACTATTCTCAACAGCTCTTTACCGTATTGCCAGAACTCAGTAGTTAACTCACTGAAGTGATTCCTGAATCTATCACCACAATTATTCCTCCCCCGAAAAAAAAAACTCCGACAGATAATGATACTTTCTTCGACTGTGGCGAAAGAGTACTTCTGAGGACGAAATGCTCCTCCGCATACATGCACCCCAAAGCGATTATTTATGGGAGTCACTATGTGATCACTGCCTTTTATTGGCTTTATGTAATGCGCAACTATGCTATAATTTTTTATCATTTGTATATATACTCTCATTACAATGCCCTTTTCAAACTTTTATGCCAAGTTTCGTAACGTTACGACAACTCATTCGTGATTTCCATTACAGAGTGTATTTGCTCATTTTAAATTGTGCACGAATATAAAAGCATTTTCTTAATCAATATATGCTTTATTATTAACAATAATCTCATTAAAACAACATTTAATTAAAACTATTGTACTTATGAGCATTAATAATAAATGTAACACAGTTGTTTAAAATATATTTTATTAAATATAATTTCAGAATTTCAATAAAAGCATAAACATTGTTTTCTTTAATTCGTTTCTACCTCTGGAAATCTGCTACTTTTGAAGAACTAGTTTTGACAAAAATGTCATAAATTCTTGATGTTACAGCAGTTCCCTTCGCATGAAACACACATATGTTCAAAATGAAGACCCTGAGAAACCAGGAAGCCACTACATCGAAGCCAAGGAGGGCCCAACGGTATCGTTGTTCTTCGTCCAGCATTTCACGCGACTGGTTGAGATTAGGTTTCGTTCAAGACAATATTTAAGGCTTTTTCCATAAACCTCGCAGCATCGACAGAGTCATCTGGAATGATGTCTTAGCTAATCATTATATGCGAAAGCATACTAGTATATTATAGTTCAATAATGAATCCTGCTTCGATCTTAGATGGCCATTGGATTCTGTGTGGAGGTGCCAAGATAGCGATTGTAAGTAGCCTTTTATATCAAGTCACATGACAACAACATATGACTTCATGACGTCAGAGTCTCTTTATGTCATCCCTATCAACAGATTGGCCCTAGTCATTTTGCGTGCAACTCAATGATATATTGATTAGATCCTGTGACAGTTTGAATTAACCTTTATGGCACGTCATCCTGGCACTATATTTCGGTAAGACTTGTATTTTCTGATTTGCGGCCATGATGTTATTTTTCTTTCGAGACCATGGGCTGTAGTAAGCCTCCATACTCGGACATTCTAAAACCCATATCAAAATTTGAGAAATGTATGACACAGAATATATCTCAGGGTGATATTTGGTCGCTTCTTACATATGCTTCTACAAACTTACATCCCTTCAGAGAAGGGTTCATTAATGATTAATTTGAACATTCAATGTGCTAGTTCTAGTTGGATCTCGATGCCTTGAGTTTATTTAATTATTTCATTACCTGAGTACAAGATTTATACACTTTTTCTATAAAAACAGTTCCTTGCTTCATGCTTTTTTTCATAAAAGAGTGTATTATCTTTTCACAAAGTGATGTACTGTATTTTTGTGTTACAGTAATTATTATTTTGTGTTATAGTAATTAATAGTGCCATTTTTACCGAGAACAACTAAAAATATTTCACACAATAATCCTGCAAAAATTTCTGTTAAAATTTAGATTTATTTTTCTTAGTAATTTATTTATCTATTTCACGATTTATCTCTTGTATGATTTATTTATCTATTATATTATTACATTAATTTGGTTATGGGCTTCTCTTTGTAGAAGGTTTTCTTTTATCTTGATATTGATTGAAGTGATATATTCATCATATGACCTGTTGTATATCTGAGCAATTCTTTATATAAATAATTTGATAGAAGATTCTTCTTGGAAAAATGAATTTTCTTCCGTGGTAGGCATGAACAATTCTTGTTTCTCTTTCTATTCCCCCTAACTTTGAATTGAGCATTGAAATAAATTTCTAAATTTAGTTGCCAATTACTTATTTATTTTAAGAGGTAAATTCAGGTTTAGTTGGTAGAGGCAATGTCATTATAATGGTGCTGTTCTTCGAAGAAGCTTCATCATTAATATTCTTTATAAGAGGTTCAATGCCTCCTGTGTATCTTCGAAAGATAGAGAGCCTTTCGGCTAGGATCCGGGATATAGGTCTTCTTCATCTTCTTCTTATTCTTGAGCGTCGTCTTCTTGCGCAGGTAAGCAACGAAGCGGAACATACCAATCTCAAGAAGTCGTACACGTGCAGGAGGGATATTCCCAGCCAGAGACCCACGTAGCCTCCTATCCAGCTCAGGATTCCCACACCCTGCAAAGTATAATAAAAATCAGCTGGTACACACCATTTTATAAAATAAGCTTTCATCAATCAATCGTGTTAACACTTTTATTGCATTTATTGAGCAGTCGAGTAAAGCTTTTAAATTTTTACAGTGATTTCGTTACAGTACGATGGGTGATAATTTGTTTTTATTTAAATTTGGCCGTCGATGATGATGTTATAATGATAGATGAACGATGTTATTACCGTTATTAATTTTTTACCACCGGAAAAAGGTCGGAAGTTCATCTATCATTTATAACATCATAAGATCCGCTTGACCAAATAGCCGACAGAAAAAGTGGCCCATGAGAGAAATGTTACCATTACCCATGTGATTAAATTTAAAACGACGGTTGGAAAACTGGCTTTTAAAATCGAATCCAATGAAAGGTGTCATATCCTGATAAAACACAATTCAAAATTGCCATCAGAAATGTATTCAGAACATAATAAAAACTCGAAAACCACCGTTGGTGACAAAATTTAACGATCGCCATGGACTTCCAAAACACGAAATTATCAAAGACATTTTTGACTAGAATGTTAACAGATTGTCAAAACTAAAAGTGTTTTGAATCAAAATTTGAACTCTATAGTTTATCATATAATAGTTTAAAAGTCGATTTCAACTTTTGATTATAGCAACAAACACCAAGGAGGTGTTTAGCAACAATTTATAATAAACAATATATAAATAAGGCTTTATTAGATTCAGAGAAAAGGGAATCAGCGTCCATACACAAAACTGTAATTGCATAAAATAGAAAATCGACAATAACTTAAAAACAAATTCTTTTTAATTTTAATGCATTCTAATATTTTATTATTAAAGACAACTACTATTAGTAAAGTGTTTTCTCGAGATTTTACAGCGCTGAAGTTAGATGCCGCAAAATCAATATTTATAGTGCTGCATTTATCGTTCTCTGTAACTTAAATTTTATATACATTTAAATGCTTTTCCTACTAACTAGGAGTGATTTAATGGGTGCGCAGAAGATCTACCTCCCTGTGGTGCACCTGGTAACACTTTTTAGTGGCTAAAAGATCTGCAACTTGGCATTATTGTTAGATTAATGAACTCTGTTGCAGCATGTTTTGCTGTATTATTTTGTTATTGTTGTTGTATGTTGTTTTTTTTTTTTTTCGTTGTTTTTTTTTGCTGTAACTGTTCATAATCTGCCATTGGAAATAAAAAAAAAAAAAGGAGTGATTTAATAAATGAGTGTACTAGGTTTTTAAATTGAGGGAGTTCGATTAGAACCCGACAAGGAATAACTGAACTGAAAATCTCAGTGTCTTTTCCGGTGTTGTGTACAATAAATATTTAAGCAGATTGTCTGTTCAACAGGTTCAAGAATGACGCAAACACCCAGATATCACGCTTGAGAAGTTCCTTTCCTATTTCAGAAACAAAATGTCAATGTATTATAGCAGGTACTATGGGCAACATTGAATAGTTATATTTCTGTTAATCCACTTGCAAAATGGACAGCATTTATTTTTAGTGAACATCGTATTTCGCTTATGCATGGTATGGATAGCTTATCGATGGGTGATGAATATGCGTTTTTGATCGGAAGAAGTTTTGGTGTGACTGCTCCCCATTTGTAGTTGTATGAGAGAAACCCACTAGGTAGCCTGACAACCGATGCGACACTCGTTTTTACGTATTATCGTAAACGCTATCAAGTCTATTCATTATTGAAATTAGTGAATGCAACGCACACCATTAATGGTTTCAAACCTATGGCATCTTACATGCTTGCTGCCCATTTTACCACTTTGTCTCGAGTCGGGCACGGTAGGCACAGTCGATCGACAGTATTTGAGAACTATAAACTTTTTCTGCTATAACTATTATAATATTATATCCTATATTTATGTGTAAACATAATCCTATATTTATGTGTGTTGTAAAATTTAAAAGAACAGAGCTAATTTATTTTGTCCAATTTTAAGCTTCATAGCAATGTTTATTAAAGAACATGTTCAAGGTGTACTAATAATACAACGCATATTTACTTGTAGGTATATATAGGTGCAAGATAAATAAAAAGTTCAGAGAATTTCAATATTAAATTTAAAGAGTTTAACGAAGTCTCAAGTAGGGCATGTGACACTTGGGAACAATAAATTTTCTCTGCTACGATTATTCTATACTATATTTATGTGTCAGTTATTATTTCTAGAAATTAAAAGAACAGAACTAATTAATTTTGTTCAATTTTAAGCTTCATGGCAATGCTTATTAAAGAACAAGTTCAACTGGTGCCAGTAATACAACGCATACTTGCCTGTAGGTACATAGGGGAAAAATTAAAATTAAAAGTTTAGAGATTTTCGATATTAAATTTGTGGAGTTTAAAGAAGGAAACTGCTAAATTTTTTTAAATTTTAAGGAACATTAAAATTATAAATTCTAAAAAAATAATCAATCAATTATTATTTTTGTTTTTCATGTACATTTTAAAAAAAAAAATAGCCAAATTCCAGAATAAATAATTTATACATACAATTTTAAATGCTAAAAATTATTTTTGTTCTCAAAAAATGCATAACTTACTTCAAATCGTGGCCTATAGCTAAAAGTGGTAATTTCCATATTTTTCAAGAAATATTTGCACTAATGTAAAGCATCTGAAAATAAAAAAAAAAATAATAGATCCATCAGATAATAAATTCGTAAGTTTTTATAAAAAACTATAAATAATAATAATAATATTAATAAAAGATGTCTTACGTGTAATCTTTCGCTGTAGTACAAGCATTCTGAAAAAAAAATTAATTATACTATAAAATTTACTTACATCATAAAAAAATATAATAAAATCAAATAAATATTCATTTTATTATTTTATTCGTAAATCTTTGGTGCTTTCAGTGGCGTCTGTTTTCATATTATTGTATTACAACAGATAGGAAATTTTCAT
This sequence comes from Caerostris extrusa, assembly GCA_021605095.1. NCBI lineage: Eukaryota > Metazoa > Arthropoda > Arachnida > Araneae > Araneidae > Caerostris > Caerostris extrusa. The sequence goes on from BPLR01002517.1 coordinate 25,908, forward strand.
ATACTACAGGAACAGGGAATTACCTGTTTTTATACTAATATATTTTTTAATTTTATTTACGTTAAGGTGATTGAAAAATTTAAATGCATAATAGTTATACTTACACGATGACCTTCACTATTGGAAACTTGTACATCAAACTCAAATTTTGAAATACTAAAAACGAAAAAAAAAAAAAGTGAGTAGTTATCAAAAATTCTCTCACTCAACGTTAGGTACAATTGATAAATAGGGCATACATACCTGCAGGGCATCGAACAAGCTTTCGAACACATAGGAGCCCATTTTTGATGAAACTGAGGGATTTCTGTAAGACAGTACATGCATGTAGTCTTGAATTTGATGATATTAGCTGAACATTCTTTAAAATTTAATGAGTTTTATCCTTGCAGAAAATTAAATAATAATCCTAAAATAGAGTGAGAATTATACTGACGAAAGATTTTTGTTTCAAATTATATCTGTGAAAACTTTTCTATTTCATATTTTTTTTTTTTACTGAACATCTGTTGCCTTCTGCTGCATTGGTGTATGATATGAACAGCCCTCTGACGAGTAATGAGGGAAGACATTGTTTTTCCTGGAGAATATTTTAGTTATAACTGCTTTTTATTTATGATTGTTTGGGTCCTATGATCTTCAGTATCTTGCATTTTTTTTTCACCTGAGAATATTTTAGTTATAACTGACATTTTTTTTATTTACGTGTCGTATGGAAGAAAACAGAAAACTCACACCAGCCAATCCAATATCGATATGAGCGTTTTACAAATGCTGTCACAATCGCCATCAATCTTTCCTTGTTTCCAAAAGGACTGCAACGAACATCACCAATGGATCCTAACCTGCACCATTCTATACCTGGGTAACAAGTCGAGCATGTGAAGTTTTGTTGTTTTTAAATGGTGGAAATTTTACCTGAAGACAATCATGACTAGAATGACAATAAGTAGTAGATTTGGCTTTACCGGAATGCAAAACTGCGCTCACATTTCACTACCAAAGTTTGGAACAAATACTTCTCAAGAATGAGATCAGAAGGATTCGTGCCTACTACTAGAACTCGAAGACTGTTTTGCTGGGACATCGATGGGTCTAATGTTCTGCTCATGTATGCCACCACCAAGTCACCAACGAATGATGGGGCATTGTCTTTCGGGAGATCATGTAGGGTAACTACAGTACATATGTTTATGGTATGGAAAGTATCCAAGAAAATACTAATCAGAAACCTGATATAGATACGAGACATTTTACACATATTATTACACTCACCATCGTTTCTGAAAGCAGTGGCTGTAAGGAATGCCCCCAACGGTTTTGAACATGGGGCCTCCTGCATGGTAACTGCAAATGTCACCACTGTGCTACGAATCATGCATTTGAGGTTAAAATTCATATATTCGGCTATCAGGTTAAAATTTATATATTTGATACCTAAAATATGTAAAATAAAAAAAAAGTTTTTTTGAAGATCATCCGTGCAAGCTGGTAATAATCATTCATACATTGGGGCTTAGTAATTGAGATGTATGATTCCACTATTTGGAATTTTTGTTGTTTTGATTAGTTATTCAAATATTGAGAATTTCAAAAAATGTATCTCATATGATAAAGTTTCTTTTACTGATATTGGAAACATTACGAGAAAGAAAGATTCTATTATGATGAGAACTTTCCATTTTATTAATATTTAACTTCTCCCATATTATTTTTCATTTCTTAAACAGCATTGGGATTTTCGCGGACACTCAACAGATGGCTAATATGATGAAATGTGGTCTAATAAATATGGCCTTCATTGTTTCTGCTCCAAGTGAACTATAGTAAATGTATCCTCTGTACAATATTTCTTGTGCTAAGATAATAATTTTTAAATAATGGCGTTATAAATAATTAAATAAAAATATAATTTATAAATAACTAAATAGAAAAATGGAAAAAATCGATGCTATCAGACTTACCAAATTCACAAAGACTTTCATTATGTGGGTAGTTAATACTTTTATCTGCACAACTGTAATACTGCAGTGACTTATCCAATTTACATTTTTCTTTACACATCTATAAGCAAAAATTTTAACATTAATTGAATTCAAAATCTTGAAATAAATTCTAATTTTAAAAATCAACCATTGTGCAAATTTTTGATGAAATTATTAAGAATTTTAGTTACATGAAATTCATAGACGCATCATTTTCACCTTGAAGCTGCATATTGCATTTTTTTTTATAGCATTATTAGAGCTAAATAGACTTTAATTCAGAATTGCGGTTTTATAAGTCAGAAATTATGAGCATAAAGAAGTTGAAAAATTAATAAGGATAAATATTAACTTTAAAGCTACATAAATGTATTTATACTATATATGAATCTTTAATGACGAAATAATTATTTTATGAATTCCAATTGACGTATAAGCCAACTTTGTGCACAAAGATTATAATTATATATTTTAACTATCTGAGGTATTAGTTGATAAGAAAGTTTCATTTCATGACCTTAGAGCAAAGGCAAAAAGCTCAGGAAGAAGTATTTTTGGAACAAAAATATTTTACGTATGTTCCTCTAATAAATACAGTTTTGGTTTTATAATAAATACAGTTTTTAATAATATACAATTTATAATAAATACAGGTTTTATAATAAATACAGTTTTTAATAATATATAATTTATAATAAATACAGGTTTTATAATAAATAAAATTTTTTTGTGTAGTAAGATTAAACTTCTAATTGAATAGCTTACTTTTGTGTAACAGGACCTCTTCCTCCATTTGCGTACCACTCGGACATATAGTCTTTTTACAACGACTTTGTAAGGAGTAGGCAATAATTGGAGACTGGTCTAAAATAATGAGAACTAGTTTTTGAATATGTTATTGCATACCAAATTTATTTATTTAATAAATAAATAAATATTAGTTATTACAAATTTTCACAAATTAAAGTAGTTGATATTTAATAAAATAAAATTAATTATAATGTTAATTAATTCATAATGACTTGTGCTTTATTTATATTGCAGGTAAAGTTCAAGCGAAACCACCCAAATTGTTTATTATGAAATTTTTGGGGAGAATGATAATTGAGAGAATGAATAATGGAGAGAATGAATAATTGTGTACATTATTTACGAATTCACGAAGTATTTTTAATTGAATAACAAAAAATAAATAAATAAATCGCAGTTTAATACCAGTGGACTCATTCCGAGTCAAATGAACACCGACATTTATCAAAATCAGACTATTTTGATCGTTTAAGCACAATAATCTCTAGCATCAGTTTCTTTGCTAATTTATTTTAACTTTTATATCTGCTTTGATCAATGCATTAGCAGTATATATATATTCGTTCAAAAAAATAATATCTGTATCACAGTGTCTTTATTTGATATTTTGTCTTCGCTTATTTGATATCTATTAAGTGGATATTTTAATTTACTAATTATAAGTCAGTACATTTATTATATGATTTATTTTTATTGTTTGAAATTTTTTTTAAATCAATAATTAATAAACCATGTATTCATTGAAAACATTTTTAAATTTCTGAAATAATTGTGTACGTCGAACAGTTTGAAAAATGAATTCTGACAAATTAAAGTGAGTCGAGTCTTTATTTAAAAAGTTTAAAAATAATAATAAAATGCATATTGGCCTTTTCTGTATTAGTAAACTGTTTCAACCTCTATACATTATTACAGCGATTAATACCTGCATACTGAAGAGCATCAAAACTGCAGTTGCCAGTTTTCATTTATGACTTGTCAATGCACAATGTCAAACGGGCTAGTCGTTTATATTTAATTTCTAACCATGCATCCTATGATAAACATTTTTCGTTTTGGTATGTTTGACCAATGCTTAAAATTTGTCTAATCTTTTAAACACGCTTCATGGATACTTAAGCCTCTAAAACAACTTACTTAAAGTTTTAAACGTATTATTTAACAGGATTGTTTAGTAGTTATTGTCTAGAAAAAGATATAGAACTCACTAGCTTGATGTAGAACCTGTAGATGGCACCCAAATTGAGCAAATGGCCGTCGCTCATGGGAGAAGGGACATTGTATGGAGAATGGATGGCAATCTGAGCTCCCCTGGACAGGTGTTCAGGGTGGTACTCTCCCACCTCTATGTTTAAGGTCATCCGAATCACTGGAAGAAGGAACATTCTATTTTCTAAAATTATATGTTTTATTTATTTCTTTATAAAATTTCAACTTTAGATAATAGATTAAAGATTTGTCCCAAATAAATCTACAGATCTATACAAATATTTTCAAAAGACGCCTACGAAACTATACTAAGAACAAAAAAATAAAAGTGAAGTCTGATTAAAATAAGAATCTGTGAATATTCATTAATTTTTAATAAACTATTTGGATTTTCAATATTTGACATAAGTATTAAATTTGAATGAGTAAAATTTACTGAAATTTTTTGCGTCCACTGGAACACATCCATTACAATGTAAGAAGTTATAAATAGTAAATTACATGATAAATATTCGTATCTAAAGCCAAATTTAAAAGCTTTATACTTACTGTACTTGAAATGCTTGGGATTTATGAAATACTGTTTTAAATTTATTTTTTTTTTGTATCGGTGTTCAAAGTTTGAAGAATTTCCATTTTTAGTCCAATTTCTTCAGTACTACAACACAGATTGTAATGAAATTAGGTATACAATCCTCCACCTCTAAAAAAAGATACTTTTAATACCATTAGATCTTCACAAAGTTATATATTTCCGAAATCGTTATAAGAGAACTTATTATAAGGTTCCAAGATATCCCTTTATGCTTCGCGGTAATCACATCCTGTGGTAAATAAATGGAGGTCTGAGATCCCACCCATTCCATGACTGCTTAGTTCATCAAACCTCCTCTGCTACAGTGTACAATACTTTTTTGGGAGTCGGGGGATAGTTGTTTTGGCTCCATGTTGTTTATGCACAACGAAATTTAGTGTTTAGGCTAAATGGAACTCATCAGTAAATAGCCTACCACTGATCTCTAGCCCAAAGTCGATTTGCACTTTGTTAAACAGGCTCTCTTTGACACAGGACTGAATAAAACGAAAAAAACAGCAAGTATTTTTGTGGACAGGCCTCTCATGCAGCCTTCTAGAAATTAAAGTTATTATGGTTGTACAAAAGTCCTGATAAGTTTAGGGAGTTATTTATAGTATTACTCCTATAGTATTACTCCTCTCTAGAATGGATAAATATTGATCTTTGCCATTGTAGCTCTTGGATGACTTTTTGATCAAGTTTTTAACTCAGCGTATCTAGAATACTTAAACTGTTTCCAGAAATGAAACACAAAGCTGTACACATGCCCTTGAAGCTGCTCTGCTTCCAGCCTTTACATGATTCGCCCTCTCATTGCATTATTCAAGATTTTGATTGTTACTTACCAGTGGATGTAGGAACCTTAGCAGGCGAATCGTGAGGTCGCTCGTACAAAGAGTAAAAACATGTAGCAATTGAATGGCATTCTGTTGGAGTGACTCAATACAGAGATCAGAATAGGATCTCCTCTGGAAAAAAAGAAAAAAAGTAGAAGAATCAAAGAGAATTAACATTATTTTCTGATCAAAGTTTATACAAAAAATAATCAAATTTTTGAGAAATACATTTTAAAACGACCTTCGAGGGAAGATAAAGGGAGTGGACAGTCAGTGAAGAGTTCCAAGAAGTACGGAGGGTACAAAGAATCTTAAACGAACTGGCTTTTAAAAATGATTTTGTAAATATTTGCTGTATAATTTTGTTTTTGTGTGTTATATGTAGCAGTTGTGCAGTGCTATCTTTGTAATTTTAATAAATATAGTATTTAAACATCGCGTTATTATTTTAAGAAATAATTTAGTTTTTATCCATGACCAACACTGAATCAAGACCACACGCATATTCAGCCCTAACATGTACTCTAAGGTCACAAGCTAGAATAAGACAACGAAAGAGGTGAATTGTTGGAAACACTAGTGCAATGTACTGAAAGGTTTCACGGAGGATCTCGATGTCGAAATTGATTCTCGAATAAATATGATTTTTGAATTACATATAGAGTACGATGTTTTTTTATCTTAGTTCTAGGATTTTAATTTTAAAGGAATCCTTCTTACTTGCAATCTTCTTCATTGCCCTCAATTTCTATTTTACAGTCTACCATTAGATCTTTCAATTGGTGTCCAAAAGCTTGTATTTCTTCTCTAGAAAGATTGTACTCAGCAATTCTCTTTAGTGGTAACTGAAAATAATAATAATAAAAAAAATGTTTGCATTTAAATATATATTTAAATATTATATTATTATATTAATACCGATTTTGAAAAAAGAAAATTTAAGAAAAGTATGCACGCACATTAGTGGCTAAAAATACTGAAATAATTACAATTCTTATTTATCTATCCAAATAAAGAATAAAAAAAGAATGATTTAACTGAGCAGATTTTGTTATTTATTTTTTGCTTAATCTTAAACTAACTTATTGATTTTTTTAATGCGTAGATTGAAGTGGACTCAGATAATATTACTGCATATAGCTGGAATTTGCCCGATATTTAAGCTAATCAGCTAATGAAAACATAAATTGAAATAAATTTTATTATTTTTAAATCTTATTTATAAGAAGTTTTACAGAGAATTTAGAATGATGTTAAAATACGTATACATTATGAAACATGCAGACGTTATTTATCTTGTCTGTTTTGTTATTTAAATTTTCATGCTTAACTCGTGGCTCAGTGGCAAAGTGCGCCGCTGGTAAGCATTAGGGTGGAGGTTCAATCAGCTGGCGGCTTTGTTGAAGACACTGTTTCAAAAAACGTGGATATTCAATGGTGTTTGGGATGCTGAGCATCTTGCCTCATTAGTTGCACTACTACACTACACCACATCACTGTTCCTAGAGCTGAGTTGCCGTATAGTTTGGGAATGATGTGAGTGAGAAGTCTGATTGGGTTCTGTGACGTTCTACGGTCATATTAGACAGAACTTGCGGCTTAAAGTGGATTCCAAACCACTACAAACATCCATGACACCGCCGGGATTCGGGCCCGAAACCTGTGGTACCGTGCAACAGAGCGCTAGCAGTTAGTTGCACTGTCTGCTGGGGTTTTTCGTGTTTTCTTTCATACGATAAGCTAATGCTGGGTAGTTGCCCCTTAAAGTCCACCCGGAAGGCACCATCCTCCTTCTTTAGCGACACGAAGCCAGACAAGTTTCTACCTATGGGTGCTCCATCACAACAGAAGCTTCCCCCTTTCTCCCATCCTTGAGTAGATTGCTAATGGGACGTCCTTCCCGCTCTGTCGCACACTGAGGATTAGTCACAACACAACAACCTTTACGTTTACCTCGAGAAGTCCACCAAAGCACAGTGAGAAAAGGCTATTGTTTTCGTATGTTTGGCTATTGTTATATATGTGTCATATGAAAGAAACCCAATATGCCACCACGCCACATCATCATGGACATCAGATCGCTTCTTTACAGAAAGCAGAGACTGAAATGGACACAGACAGCAAATTCGAAATCTCCTGAATACGTTGTCACTTAGTTAAGATTTGGCTTACATTATTTTGTAATTACTTGTTATTATTGTCTTACATAATTATTATATGCTCCATCACAACAGAAGCTGCCCCGATTCCTTCCATTCATGAGAAGACTACTCATGGGCTGTCCGCCGCGAGTTGCACAGGACACTGATGATTACACACAACAGCAGAATATTTCATAAGAATTACTACGATTAAAAATGATAAGAACTACTTTATTTAAAGGAGCCATTTTTTTTACATAATAAAGAAGATTTTTGAAGAAATTTCATAAAATTTTAGTTATTTTTGTATAAACAAGTAATATAAAAAAAATTTTTTTTTTTAAATCAATTCCTACTCATTTTTTTCACTCTATTGCAAAAAGTCCTTTATAAATAATTTCCATTCATTTTTTAAAGTTTATATGGCGCCATCTATTGGTAGATATATGCAACTTAAATCTAAAAAAAAAAAACTAAAATTAATTAATTAAATTAATTACTGAATTAATATTTGAAAAATCTGTATTAACATCCAGTGTCATCCACTACAAGTTAAAAAAATGTATTTGAGCTTGAGTGGATGAATAAAAAGTATTGTATTAACGACTGAAAATTTGAACAAGATATATAGGGGAGGGTGTGAGCTAATAGAAGGAATTGAAAAGAAAGTCAATACAATATGCAATCTGTTCGATTATAGAGTATCTGTATCTGCAATTTTAATCCTAAAGTGTAAAAAGAATAATAATAAAGACTTTTAAAGAAACCTTACCAGTTTTGTAGTATTTCGGATCAAACGACAATATTCGGGTATAAATCACAAAATGTTGGATAGGTATCAATAGTCACATTTTTTAGGATATTTATCACAGAAGGCTGTGGTTCGTATTCTGTGAAAAACAAAAGAAAAGAAAATCACTTTTGAAAAAAGAAAATTTATTTATTTATTTTTAAATAAATAAATGAATTTATGCATGAAATAAAATTTTACAATATTAATTTTTTTTTTACAACATGGTTAATTATAGCCACTAAAAATAATAGGAAAACAATAATAAAGAAATTAAGTTTAAGAATAAAATTTACGAATTGGGATGTTTGTGAAATCAAAATGCTTTTTATCTAAAATGCAATCATGCATTTTTATGCTAAATGATTTACGATGTTAGATTTTTTTTGACGTTAGTGAGTTCTATTATCACTAATTCAAATAAAAAAAAAATCATTGGAGCAATAGCCTCATGATGGGCCGAGGCCGTCTGCCTAGTGGTAAATTTCGAGACGGAAGATGTTTTCTTTCCACGGGGTAGGGTTGTCAGCCCTATGCTGAACGTTCTACAGTTGTATTAGACCGGCACCCACTGTTTAAAGATGATTCCGTGCCACTACAAACATCCATAGAACCTCGGGACTCGAAACCTCGAACCCCGTAGAACAGAGCGCTAGTCACTCGGCCATCAGGCCCCAATCAAGAAAATATAATTTGTTCAAAAATACTGATTTTATAGCGTTTTAAAAACTTGAGGTGTGACATTAAATAAAATAGACTTTATCAATTTTATTTACAAATATTTTTATACAGAAGAAAAAAAAAAAATATTTATGGATAGATGTTAATTAATAAATTCATAATTTTTATCATCTAAATATTATTTATAGTTGTATTTATTTTAAGATGTTTACTAATTTTAAAATCCTTCTGATGGTAAAATATTGCATTTTCTATCTAAAAAAACCCCGGAAGTAATTACGAATAGCTAAAACTGATTTCCTGGTATACAATAATGAACAATAGACTGTATGGGGCCTGAATGGTCGAGTGGTTAGCGCTTCGCGTTCGGTACCACAGGTTTCGGGTTCGAGTCCCGGCGGTGCCATGGATATTTTTGTAGTGGTTCGGAATGCACTTTTAAATCGTAGGTCCCGGTCCTCCTAAAGCCGCGCTGCGGGGCAACTCCCGCGTCCGTATCTTCTTATCTATTCCCTCTGGGTAATGCAAAGTGAGTAACGTCTGTGCAGCACTTGTAAGGTCAAGAAAGCTGTCTAAGTGTTTGCCAGCTGCATTAGAACAAAAAAGACCATGGACTGTATATCTGAAGTAATTGACTTCGCAAATTCTGAAACAGGAGAAGTATTCTTTTAACGGGTAGGATTGTCAGCCCTACGCCTAACAGTCATGTTCGTCCGCGATCTACGGTTTAATGTAAATTCCGAATCACTACAAAAAATCCGTGGCACCGCCGGGATCTAAACCTGAAAATCTGTGTATTCGGCCATGAGGCCTTGATTACGAGTAGCAATCTTTATAATTTAGAGTTATTAATGATTAAAACACATGAATTATTTAATTACTTTAAGCAGTACAAATTCAGAAAAGGAATAAAAAATATTGATCATAAGATTTGCTTTTAAACATTAATCATAAAAATTTCAGATAATAATTAAAGATTAAGTATAATAATAATAAGGATTTCAAAACAGATAATAATTAAGGATTAAGAATAATAATTAAGGATTAAGAATAATAATTAAGGATTTCAAAACAGATAATAATTAAGGATAATCTTACTCATTTAGGTTACAGATGGTGAAAGCTGGGAAATCAACCTCGTGAGGTTGCGATACATCCAATTCCACCATGTAGGAAACTCAAGATACAATTCCAAGAATTTGAAGCTCTGTATCATGAAACCCAGCGCCAACAGGATCTTGAAGAAGAATCGAGCTTTAGATCGCCAAAAAGACAATCTCTTCCAATGCTTTTCCATCTGATGCTCCAAGGAAAAATATCTCTACTGCAACGGATCTCAAATGATGGAAATATAAAAAATGTATACTTCGCTTGGAAAAACTCAATAGTTAAATGTAAGCTATAGTTACATTGTTAACTTTCCTCTTTTTTTTATTGCATGAAATATTAAATTCAATTTTCTTTATGTCAGAAAATGTCTTAAGAGTAATCGATAAACTGAATTGAAAGATAGAATAAAGAATAAAAGTATCATTCAAGACGCTTTTGTTCCTAAAATGGCAAAGTATCTTGAAAATAATGAGGATAGTTGAAGCTTCTTTTTTCCTTTACAAAAACTAAATAAATTGATTAAAACTCTAACTAAACACATTTCTAAGAGTTCTTATTTATTCTTCGATACTTATTTGTTGTCTACTTTTACAATGTGATTCTTTAAATATGTCTTCCAAATTATAACAACTATCTTTATCTTTATGATACTCAGTATAAATAAACAGTAATTTTACTAACTGATTATTCAAGCTGGATAGTTTAAAAACTTTTTCATATGCCCTATAGCAAGCAGATACAAGCAGATATATTGCATGGTAATGAAATAAATACATAATATAAGAACACTATTTCGAATTTTGCAGAAATTGTACTTGAACACTTCATTATCACATTTTCAATAAAATCTGCTTTGTTTCATTATCCTCCGTAGTACACCAAATTATCCTTTTCAATTCAAGGTAAACAGTTCACTTATGACTTTCTAACAGCTGTTGTTTAAGTAACCCTTTTATCTCCATAATCTATCCCCACCTGCTAGTGTATTAATTAAAAGAACGCACGAAAAACAATACGTCACCTGCCAAAAAGGCAAGTAGCAACCAATAAAAATAACACTACTCGAAACATTTAAGATGTGTTTGTTCCCCACATCTACAATGAAACGGTAGTCTCTTTACCAGGGAAAAAAAATGGCAGTGTTGTTCTTTTTCTTTTCTTTTTTTCTGTCTTTTTTCTTTTTTTTTTTTTCCAAGTGCTTACTGATGATGATTTTCAACAAAAATAAAAGTAGGAAAATAAATATCGAGGAGTTCGCTCTGACGGTTTAAGGAGAAAACAATAGCAAATAGTAATTTGACACGCGAAAAATCAGTAATTGATGTTATCACAATGGAAGTAAAATTGTTCCTTATTTTCAACTGATAATAGAGATTGTTGGTTGCGCTATTATATATTCATACAAACGTTTAATGTTGATAATTGTTTAACTCCTTGTTTGTTTTATATGTCAGCAAATGACTTTTAGAGCTTTTTTCTAAAAGTAAGTTGAATTGTGTGTCATCAGAAATTCAAATGCAAATAATGCTTTAAAAACATTTTCCAGTTTCTTCAAATAACATTTAAGCACACTCCATTGCTTATAATATGTCTATTATTTTGTTATTATTAAAATATTATGAACATGAGAAATTTCAATATATATATATATATATATATAGATATATATATTTGTAGAACATCTGTAGTTTTTCTCGGTGGAAACCATGTTCCAATTTAAATATGCCATAAACAGCCCACCGATGAGTAATGAGTAATGAGAGAATGGAATTGTCTTCTGAGAGGATTTTTAGAGGTAACTTTCCTGCATTTATGTGCAGTAAGGGAGATAACTCGAAAAAACTTTCACCAGGTAGATATGTCGATGCGAGGTGCGTTACACACAATGTCACAATCCCCGTCGAGTCTCCACAGTTTTGAAAATAGTGAAGCTACCGTCAGGATTAAAGCAGTGTTTATTAATTGATTTATTATGTGCTTCCTTTTTAAAGAGAGTTCTTGTTACACAGGAAATAAAGTTTCTTGCAAAAGTAATAAAGTTTTAAATAAAGTCTTGTTACACAGCAATACGAATTATTTTAATGTATATATTTTCAATAAGTACTTTGTGGACACGGAGAAGCATTGTGTTATTGTTTCTTATCCCACTTGGCTGACAGCAACATTTAGACCAAGTCCATGAACCTGTGAGAAAAACCGACATGCTATGGTAAAGAATAAAAATGCAGTTTCTTTTTTGTCTTGACCTTGCGACACAAAGACATGGGACACCCAAAGGGAGAAGTCTGACTTTACCCTACTTCTGTTATACCACAGGGCACTGTGGTACTCATTTTAGATATGCACAGGCTGCAGTGGGGCTATTCAACCTCGGACCCACACGGAGGACAAGCATTGTAGTTAATGGTATGGGTTTCCGAACTGCTAGAGCTCATATTGAACCTCGACAATTGAGTAGAAGTGAATGATTCAGATTCAGTGTCTATGCGAGAAGGATGAGTTTGATCTGAAAAGTGTTTATGAGCGTTTGTAGGGAAAAGAGGGATTAGATGCCATCATTAGGGATATAAATTGCTGTAGTAGCAGAAAACCTGAGAGGAAAACTTTATCAAGAGGAGTCTGACTAACATTCAAGTGGACCCAATATTTTTCTGAGCATCATCATAAATATTTCAACACTGATATGACACACTTTTTATTTATGAGAAAATATAGGATATATATAATATATGATAACTATAGTATTATTTGATAAATATAAAATAGTCATGTTTCTAGTATATATTCATAAATTTCTAAATAAGCTTTTGTCTTTCCTATGGTTTTATTTAAGTAAAAATAATCTCGTTTGCAACATAATATAAAGCAAATATTATTTTTACTGATATTTGCTTTATATTATTATCTCGCATATCAATCACCTCCACGTAAGTGCTAATTGTAAAACCAAACATAAATTAATGTTGCGCTTCGAATGCCGCCCCTAAATTTTTCGAAAAGTAAAAATAAAAAAAATAATAATAATAATAATAAAAAAAAAATTGATAAAAAAAAAAAAAAAATTGATTTTTTTTTATAGTTTTAACTAGCCGCATTGTAGCTTTATATGAGCAGCAATTTTAAGACTCATCTCCCACAAAAACTAACTGTTATAAGGGAATAAACAATAAAGGCTCAGCACTCTGGTCTATAGATTGTCTAAATGTGTGAGAACATCTCTTTGATCAGATTTTCAAGGAAGAAGAGGAGGAAGAGGTTTGAATGGTAGTGGATGAAATAAGAAAAAAAAAAAAAAAAAAAAAAAAAAAGGAATGAAATGTAGACTTTTATTGAACCATTAGTAGACAACATTCCACATTCACATATGTCCCACATTAATTAGTTAATATTCAAACACACGCACACAAATTTTTTTATAAAAGAGATATTCTAATTTAAATTAGAATTGATATTACTACAAAAAGAAAATATATCATCTATCGCTATATATTATTTTCTTTTTATTATATATATTATTATTATTGTGATGGCATGTTTGGCTATTCAATGACATAATGGATGTTATATGGATAATGCTTTTTTTTCTTAATGTATATCTTTACAATGGTATTAATTGTATTGAGAAATTGATACATGATGATGCATTACCTATAGTTGAACACAAAGATGCGATACTACTTAGATTTCGATATACATGTTGCAAATGTTTTGTAATAAAAAACTTGTTCGCTTATCTAATAATACGCACACTGATTACGTAACACATTGTTTACGTTCTGTGGACCTTTCAGATATATCACCTCTTATTCTATAAGAAAACGATTACTACAGTGCACCAGTAGTGATTGATCGATGAGATCCGTGAATCCCATTGTTTCCTAGACTACGAAGAAAGACAAATAAATACTGACACACACCTTATTTTTCTGCTGCTTTCATTGGATCTCTAAAGGATTACGTCACCAGACACACCTTCCTCAAAAGAGGCTTGTCATTGGAAATTCACACGCCAGAAAACGCAAATGTGAATTTTTATTTATGCTTCCATGAAATTGAAAACCTTTTAATTATCTTGTTTTGTGTTTGCTTTCATGACATTCGAAAACTGACATTTCTGTTGTCAAAGGCTTGTCAGTGTCTCTAGAAAAAGAATGTCGATTTCTTTTTAAATTTCTAAGAGTATATAATATGTGTATAATGGAATAATAATAGCGTTGACAAAATATCCATTTCAATAAGTGGTGTCTGACAAATTACTCGAATAAATAAATAAATGCGTATTTATATTATTATTTTTCAATATACAAGCAAAAAGGTTAAAAGCTTAGTTTATAAAGCTTTTGAAATATATTATTTGTATTTATTATATTATGAAGACTAAATAAGGTATTTTATTTGTCTATTCTATCATGTTAAATTCTTTTTATTCTGATATATTCCAAAAAAAAAAAAAAAAAAATAGTTTTTTATTTCTAATGTAACAATATCAGTTGTTTTTAATCTTAAAAAAAGATAGAAACAAATGCGAAGAAAATGCATAAAAATATCAATAATTGAAATAAACTAAAAAAAACTTCCTACATTTTGTTTTTCTTGGTAATAATTTTGCAAAGTATAGAAAGGAATAAATTAAATAGAAAGGAAGAAGATAGAAGGGAATGAGTTAAATAGAAGGGAATGTTAAATAGAAAGGAACAAGTTAAATGATGACAACCGTTAGTAGTCATTAATTGCTAGCTTTCAAAGATTCCCACTTTATGCACAGGGACATAAAAGCCATGTCTTTTAGACATGCTTTTCATGCCTAAGACTCTGCCCTGCCGGACAATTAATTCAAATATCAGGAAGACAGGAATAAAATTCAAATAGTCCGTATGTTTTTAATCTGTTTTTAAGCCATGAATTGTTTTTTTTTTTAAACGAAGGCGATGTGTGTGTTCTATGAATATTATTGTTAAATGCATAGTTACACAGCAGGAAAGAATCGTATGACAGTTTGAGATCACAACATTTAAAACCATACAAATTCAGAGAAAAAAAAAGATACAAATTCAGAGTAATGAATTCAGAGTTAACATTTTAAAACCAAATATTCAGTAACTTTAACACTTTTTGAAATGTTTTTTACAGAGAAGAGGTTATGTTGATCATATCAAAAGAAATGGAGGTTTGGAGGTTTTTAATACAAATGATTTTTTTTTCTCATCTAAATTCTGTTTTATTTAGAATTAAGATTTATTGAAACATTTCTACTGAATGGAAATAAACTAGACAGCTGCATTGATAAAGTAGGTTTTTTTAATTTATGTATTGATGAATACATTTATTAACACAGGAGATTTGATTATTCTGTTTGTTCCATAGACATATTGATAATGACGTAAGAATGATTTTAAGGAAATCGTTCCAGAAAATTAAATCAGAGATTTATCAAATGAATTGGTCGTGAATGATGTTATTTTTAATGATGAAACATTAATTATTCGTGAAAGAAGTCATCGCATAAGATGCATGTCAATTGACATCACGTATCACTTTGACATACAAATGATGGGCATTAATTTTTTACAGTTTTATTCTGCTCTGAAAATTTGCAATTTAGTATGGAAGTAAATGAAAGATAAATGTAAAAATAACTACAAGTACAATAATTCTAAAAAAAAAAAAAATACTTTTAATAACACTATCACTGTAGCAAAATTGCATTATAATTGAATTATACTTAAGATGGAATTTAAAATCCTTTTCGTCAGACATTTACGATAAAGTAATTCTTATTAAATATATAATATTTCAAGTTTTTCAAGTGGGTATTTGCAGATTTGCAGAATTATAAATTTCTGATGTTAGAACTTTATCATTTCAAATGATATTTCATAGGATTGAAAATATGCTACTTTCATCACATATATTTAAAAATAATCAGCATTATTAAAAAATGGCGCATTAAATATGTTTGTTATTAAAGCTGTCATTACTTCTAAATAGTATTTAAATATATTTGTTGTTAATTATAATGTGTATATTTAAGATAAATTGTACTTTGAACTAATGCTAAATTTGTCATTATATACCCTGCACTGTAGAATCTGTTAACCTTGACCAAATTGAACCTTTGTAGTTTCTAGCAACAATTAATTGTTTGGACCCGGGTTAGAATAGCTACACTGCAGCCCATGCATGTCGTAAAAGGCTACTAAAATGGGTACCCAGTGCCGGGGGGTATAACCAGGTGGGGTAAAGTCAGAAAAAAAGTACCCCATGTCTTTGTGCCGCAAGGTTAAGGACACAAAGAAGCTGTATTTTTTTACCCTTTATAATGACTCATTGGTTTAAGACACACGGGGTCATGGATTTTGGTCTTGATATTGCTGTCGACCAAGTGGGATAAGAAGCAACAACAGGAACAAATTATAGCTGTTAAAAATATTTTGGATGATTTCAGTATTTATTTAATTTAAAAAATGATATCTGACATCTTCTTAGAGAAATGAAACAGTAAAATTTTTTTTCAACACATTTATTTTTTTTTAAAAAATATACATAATATCTACAAAATACAATATAATAATGCAGGATATTTAAATCTCAAAAAAAATGTTTTGTGTGCGATAACAATTTGTCGATGCTTTAAAACTACAAATATTTACACAGTTTTTTTTTTCAAGAACTTAAATATTATAAAATGAAATATATTATAAAGGAAGCTTAGAGTCTCTATAAAATTTTATATTGATGCTTTTCAAGAATTTTAATTAAAATTGTGACCATTTAGTCGTATATACACTTGAATGTATGCAAAACATTGATAAGTATTTTTAAAAAATCTTTCGCCGTTGTAAAATGTTTTGTAAAAAATATTTTGTAAAAATAGTAAAAAATCTGTTATAATAGACAGCATTAATTAGATAAAACATTTTACGAAGTATAAAAATTAAAACAATGCGAGTTTGTTACCTTAGTTCTCGATTTAAAAGTTTTTGTTAACTTCTCTGTCAATTCAGTTACAGTTCAACATATAACTAAAATTAGTTGCTAAATTAAATAAGATAATTTCGTAGATCACTTTTACTTGTTCTTATTCATGCTCTTTGTAACTGTCAGATTGTTTTTCAATTGCAGTGCTAATTCTTGAAAGTGTATTTTATTTTTTTATCAAGATACCACCATGGCGATATTTGTGTGACCATTGCTTACGTGACTTAAATCATTTTCGCTATCCTTCTTTTCACTCAGCTCAACCTGCAATAAATAAATAAATAAATAAAATAAAACAAAAATAAAAATAACTGATGATGATGATTCAATGGACATGGGACAAACTTTGAGGGGGTGGTACAGCTTACTAAATTATAAATTTTTCATATAGGGATGTGTGGTCGCAATTGAAGCACACAATTTCAAATAAATTTCTTGCAACAGCCAGGCATAATGAGCCAACTAATATACCTATCACGTGACAAGTTTCAATTCCTCTGGCTGGCAACCCTAAGTTCATTCTATTTTGTCCTTATTCTTTATTTGCAATTGTGTTTTCCTTTACAAGACTCCAGTTGATTCAGTTTAAGACCTTATTACACCACCATCCATTAAGTTTACAAGCGTGTGAGAAATGCTGGTATCTTTGAAAATGTTCACCGATCACCTTCGGCGCTACCAAGCATGTAATACTGTAGGTGGTCTCAATTTTGAGAATTAATTGTATCAAACAAGCACTTTAAAACGATGCTGCAAAAAAACAAAGTTTTTCATGTCTCCTTTTTTTGTATTCAAACCTCAACGAGTCTTATACAAAAAATGTATGTTTTAATAAGCTGTACAATCCCTTAGAGTTTGTCCCACACCATTAATTCACCCTGTACATAGATAATTTTATAGATTAAAAACATATTTAAAAAAATAATGCCATAAGGAAAGTTTTTTGCAGTATTCTTTCGTCACAGAAGTATAAGATTTAAACATAGGACACTTAATTCCAAAACTAATTAAAAAATATATCGATTGCGCTACAATTTCACACATAAATTGACATTTAATATCATATTGAAATAATACAATTATCAAATCTATCTACTTATAAAGTGCAGTTAATTTATTGTACTTTTTTAAATATGTTTCAAGTACTGTGACCCTCTGTTGATGAATTTCATTTTTTCTATTCATTTTCCGTGCTGCCATCTATCGATCATTATACTCATTACGATTTCGATAGTAAGTTTTAAAATTGAACTTAAATTTGTAAAAAATGAATTATAAAATATTTCTTAAACTTATTAATATAATTTTTTTAATAACTATATTATACATTTATTTTTAGAATTAAGTTGAAAATTATTGAATGCATTGTCTGTAAAATATGATTCTTAATTTCAAAAATTTTTCGGAGGGATATACGGAATAAATCTAATTGAAATTTGTTATCTGTCTGCTTGGTTCTAATTGAATTATTGCTTAACTTTTTATTTCGTAACTTTACTTTCAGTACAATTTTCGTTTGAAGTAAATAAATTTTTGAATTGTTTACCACAATGAATCTATTTCGAATTTTTTTTGCTATATTTTAAAGTTAAAAATTTACTTAATTTAAGAGCAACATAAAATAATTATTTGAAAAAAAAAAATAAAATAAAAATAAAGAAAGAAAAAAATTATAATAAATACTATTTTATTTTTGCAGTTAATTTTACAAAGTTTAAATAGTATTTATTTAAACAAATATTTGATTTTAAGTTCTTTGGAAAATTAAAAGTATTAAATTTTGATTTTAATAATTTGTGTAATAATACAAAAATTTTTAAGAGGTATATGCCCCATATATACATAGTATTGTTTATTAAATAAATTATTATACTATATTCATATATATTAATTAATACTTTTGAAGAATTAAATATATATATATATTAGGTTATAATATTTGAAAAGCGTCTTTGCTCTACTGACTTTACTTTTACCATGTTCGACCTCATATGTACCATATATATGTACACTGAACAGCCCATCAACGAGGATTTGTTAGCTACAAAGCTAACTACAAAGCTTTTAGTTGCTTGTCCCACAAAGTATACTGACTGCCAATATGCAACTCCTACACGTAGTCAAAAATCACTGAGTCATCTCTTCTGAAAACATTGAACGCTGTCAACGGATTTAAATTTGGGTTCCATTATGTAGCAAGCTGCACAATTTACAACAGGACCACAAGACTGGACCACTATTTATCAGCATATCGACATAGAATAGTCAATATGCTGCTAAGTTAAAAATAATAATAATAATTCTTTGTACTAAAAAATATATTAAACTTACTTCTGGATAAATAGCTTTTGTTGATTCTTTTTTACTTCTTGATTTAAAATAAAAAATTTCTTACAAATGGACTCATGTTTTCTGGTCTAACATCAGGTATATGGATCCAATAACCTAGGTAATAACACATATGGAAATTATAAAATAAAGAAAAATATGGAAATACTCTAAAAGCAATTTGAAACAAGTCTTTGATAAAAATATTTTTGTAAAATGAAGAATGGAAATTAAAATTAAGATATTAGCTATTAATATAAAAATTCTTCCCGAAATATTGGCAAATGGTATCCTTAGAGAGTAAATAGCATTATATTTAAATTTGAACTTGGTTTCCAACTAGCATATATGACCTGCCACTGACCGGTTTTAAAGGGGAAAAAAATTAAATTTTGGAAAATTTTATCAGAAAAATATTAATGAAAATTGCAAAGGAATCGTGAGAAAATCTCAGTAGTGAGTGCAAAAGAATTAATAACGATTAAACATTATCATGTTGAAAATTGTAAAGGACAAATTACTCTGAATCTCTATCAATGAATAATAGGAATTTTTAAATGCAAAAATAAATATAAAGCTTTGTAATAATAATACATTTGAAAGAAATAAAATGGATATTAAAAAGAAAACACAATCACATGAACTTCAAATAATTATTATTTTATTTTTTAGCAAATTTGTAGAAATATATAATTTGGAAAAAAAAAAAAACACCACGGTAGAAGCAAGCTAAACAACATCGTGTTCAACAGATGGCGCCCCGTACTCAAACTCAAATCACAATTTAACAATAGATTCTTATAAAATTAAAAAATAAAAATTGTAATAATTTTTTTTAGCTATGCAACAAATAATAAAAATGATAAACTTAAAAGAAAAATATTGATTTCCTAAGTGTAATAATTTCGAAGTTTTAAGAAATATAAATTGACATATAAACAATTTTTTTAATATATATATATCGAAAGATAGAAAAGTGAAGAAATTTAATACGAATTGCTACAATCGTTTCCAATAAATCTAAATATTTCAAAGCCTTGGACTTACTTAATAAAAAGCTAGCTGCGTATCCAACCAGAAATACTACACATGATCCTATGAAAGGAAACCACATGAAAGACATTTTGTACACTGGGAAAATATACCTGGAAAATGGAAAACAACATCACTAACTTACAAACAACTAGTAAATAGTCCCAAATAATTTAATTGCTAATATGTATGTAAATAACATAAATTCTATAGAGATTAACATTTAAATCTTCTAACTAATTATGTTTAACCATTCAGACTATTTTAATTTCCATTAATTTCAAACCAATTTCTGGTATTGATTTTAAAACCTCAAGCTGAAACTTTTTACGACTGTGTCCAAAAAGTAAGACTAATTTTCAATTTAAAATTCCCGGGGCTTATGGAATTTCAATTACTTTATCTTTTTAGGTTTCTGGCACTGTCCTAGAAATCTGTGTGAAATGTGACGTCAAAATATTCGTTAGTGTTTGAGTTACACTTGGCTTTGTGAGAAGCTAAAACTGATTCCGGCGATTTTTGAAATGTCTGAATTAATTGAGCAAAAGAACTTGCATTAAAATTTGTTTGCAAAAACGTATAGAATGTTGCAGAAGGCATTCGGTGTGCATTTCTATATCGGAAAGAAATGTTTAGAAGTGGTATAAACAGTTCAAAGAAGGCAGAGAATGCGTTGAAGACAAAGAGCGCTCTGGTCGACCATCAACCTCAACCGACGAAGCATAAGTGCATTGTGTCCGGAGGGGATTACTTTGAAGGCGATGAAATAAAGTTGGAAGAATAAATAAAGAGTTTTTGAAAAAAAAATAATCGATCTTACTTTTTGGGCACAGTGATACTGAATTTGGAAGGAAAGGAAAAAAAAAAAGAAACGAGCACTATGCGTTACTTTTCTTCTTCTTGAGCAAGCCCCAGGGCCTCTATACCACCTTCAAGGAAAACTTCCTCTGTGGTGTTGACGAATTCGATGGGAGAAAAAGTGGAATTGACCGGACATCCCGCGGTGCTTTGAGGTAGAGCGGGAACGTGGTGCTTCGTCAAGTACGAGCCGAATCCCATCCAAGCATTCACTACGAAACCTACCATCAAACCGATCATGGTGCCCTGTTTTAATGAAAAAGTGCATTATAATAGTATAACATAATTAAATAAAACAGGTAAAAATTGAGGACAGTTTATCTTTTTCAGTTAAAACACTAACAATAAAAAGATGCTTGATAGTAATAACAAACTCGATAATAACAAAGAGATACTTGAAAATAAAGTATAAATTTATTTCCAACAATTATTAGATCCTATTAAGTTATTTTCGTAATAGCGATCTGTCCCAACCATCAATATTTTTTGTACATATTTTGTTGGAAAAAACTGCATTACTGAATATTGTTAAGAATTTACATTATTTTCTTCAGGGCTTCTTCTTCAATGGCGCAACAACCTCATGGTGGGTCAAGACCTTCAGCTTACTAACAGATTTCAAGACAGGGTATGCTTTCTTTTTTACAGGGTTGGGTTGTCAGCCCTACGCCCCACTGTCATATTAGAGAGGGACTTACGGTTTAAAGTGGATTCGAACCACTAAAAGCATCCGTGGCACCGACGGGACTCGAATCAGAAAACCGGTGGCACCAGAGCGTCAGGGTGATAGTTACTGGGCCACCAAGCCCCACATATAGGTGTACTCTCAATAAATATCTAATCCTACCTAATACAACTTTGAATTTTAATCAAATAGTGGTTCGGAATACACTTTAAACCGTATGTCCTGGTCCAACATGACTGTAGAGCTTTGCAGGGGCATTGTTATTTCGCATCCGTAGGTTATCTTCAAGCCACACGCACTCCCTGGGTAGTGCTATGAGTAATGTCTGTGCAGCCTTTGCATGGCATAAAAGACAACGGCATTAGAACATTTTTTTTTTATCGAAGAATAGAACTGTTGCGAAGAAGAAACATACATAATGATATGCTTTCCAAAAATAATAAAATAAGCAGATTCCTAAGAAGAAGATGGTTTCTTTCATGGCCCAACATGGACTTTTTCAAGATGGTCAATTTTGGTGGCAAGGAGGTATTTCAACATGATCAAATTTCAGTCATGACCCAACATAGACTGTAGTGTAGGGAGTTAGTTATTTTGTCTAGTGTCTAAAAAAAACTTTCATTTTCTAATAAATTTGTAAAAGTTTCCGTTTCACGGAAGCATTAAAACGTGAGCTTCAGCATATAAAACGCACATGTTTTTACATTTATTGAAAGATTTTAGATACTCACGGGTTCATTGGCCGTCTTGGTGAACATTCCCAAAGAATATATGCCTAGAATCGGTCCTCCCACCATGCCGAACACGACGTTGGACGCCTCGATGACACCTCGGAAGTTTGCTACTATGAAGGTCAACAGCAAAGTGAGGACGCCATATCCCACAGCTGCTCAAAATAGAAAAAAGAAAATAACATTCAAAGATCAATTACATACATGATACTTTATCTAATTTAAATATAATGCTTTTTTTCAACCTACATATTATGTGACTATAATTTAAAAATGTGGCAAAACTTTATTAAAACTAGAAGTTTAATTTAAACACACACATAAATCCAAGAAATAAAATAGTTTTTTATTAACTCTATAAGCAATATGTTTTACTAGCAAAAGTTCACACATTGAAATGGTTTTCCTATAATGAAGATCTCGACAGATATTTCCAATTTTATGTGTTAAATGTTGATAAGTAACATAAACTGACATGATAAGTAACATAAGTTGATAAGTAACATAAAGTGACAATTTATGAAAACCCCAAAATTTACTAATTTTATATGATTTACAAAGGTTATTCATATGTTTAACAACACTTTAAGACAAAAGAACATTGCATTTTCTAATGAGACTGAAAATCAACAGATGTGATGTACACGTAGAGAAAAAGAGACGATTAAACTTCCAGAGAAATAAAATGCCAATGATAAAATAAAATTACCAAGAATCTTGGCTATGAAAGCCATCCAAGATTCGCTGAGTCTCTGGCAGAAGCAATAGGGTCTGATGAAGTCTTCCATGGTGACTGCTGTCAGCGAGTTGACGGCTGATGACACGGTGCTCAGAGAGGCACTGAACACTCCGGATATGCAGAGGCCCGTGAGACCCGGTATGTGTCTGAACAATTTCAGAATAGTCAAGGGCATCAGCTGTAAAACATGGAAACCATTAACAGCACTGATATACTTCTGATTTGTTTGAGTGATATTTTAGTTTAACTTTTCGAAATACCACGAATTAACTCGTGAGAAAAAAATAATTTTTAGTTCCGGTTTAAACGAGTGTTATAGATTTATAGGTTATGATATTAAATGTTTTATAGATATTTGATTCGATGTGTTTCATTATCCAAAAAACTAGCAAGGAGCTATTTGTTATTTATTGATTATGAACATTTGTATTCAGCTTCCTCTATTTTTTTTTTTAAATGACCGAAAGTGAGTTCAATTTTTAGTGATAATATCAGCACGAAAGGTCTGTCATGGTCAAAACTATCATGGTCTATCTGTCAAAGGTCTGTCATGTATGAAAGGTCTGACAATAAATCAGAGGATTATAGTTCTGATTGTTATGTGCAATCTGAATGGCTAAATATTTGTAGGATTTGCTTGTCTGCTAATCCAATTAATAGATGCGTCTCAGACTGGAATTCATAAACAGAAAGTTTTCCCCATGTGTAGGAGTAACGAACTCTGAACTTTGACCCCAGGAGAAGATGACAGGAGTCCGTGGAGTGAGCGGTGGTCGTTAACAGATAGCTACGTGACGCAGCAAAAAAATGGAAATGGCGACAATTGTTTATGTAACCCAGAATTAGTAATGACTGTAAATATAGATGTGGATTAATAATAGTGTGCAATTAAAAATGGCTAGAAAAGGAACAAGACATCACACCAGACCAAGAGCTGATCAAGACATCACACCCTATATTTATACTTCAATTTTATATATAAAAATAATTAAAATAGGATAAAGATTTCTTCATGATTCTAACAACGCATATTTTGAAATTGTATTAAAAAATGATACTTCAACGGGTTAATGATGTTCTTATACTTTCGATTTGCATAAGTACTGATTAAATTGCAATAACTTATGAATTAATATATGACTTAGCTCTTGTAATATTAAATGAATATTTTTATACTAGATAATGAAAAATGAAACTTTCTGAACCTCTGTAATTATCCAAACGAAAAAAAAAAAAAAAAATGAAATTATTATGTTAAAAAATAAGTGGTTATAACGATGGTCGACTTAAATACTTGGTATATGATTTATTAAACAAGTTAAAATAGTTTAAACTGGTTAAAAAGAAAATATTAAACATCCTTTATTAAAAACAATTTAAGTATTGTAATATTTGGCCATTTTTTAAAAATTTTTTGTAGTTCATTAGCCACTACTTTATATACGCGGTATGTAAATATGAAATCGGAATTTTTGAATATAAAAATACACGTTAATTGTATAAAAAATGATGAAAATATTTTATTCGAAGCATTGCCCACTGCTAGCTAGATATTTACCCACCTGTCGGGCAATATATTGATGTCACGGCAAAAAGACTTTTGCTCTTTTGTGTTAAATCAACCATCGCGCCATTTTCGTAAGAAATGAAACACTGCTCAGCAAGTGCGTGTCCCATCGACGCAAATAAGCGGTAATCGGACGGAGGCAAGTCTGGTGAGTAAGCCGCATGCGAAAGTAAGTTCCAACTAAACGCCTCAATTGTTTCTTTGGCCAGCTTTTGCTACGTGTAATGATGCATATCAAGAAGTAAAATCCCTTTTGTTTGGCTTTTTTTTTTTTGATATTCTGGTCGTTTTTTCACGCAAAGATTGATTCAGATCAATCGTTTGTTGTAGATAGAGTTCAGTATTAACGACTACGCTAGTATTAGCAGCAGCTCATAATAGATCAGTGTCTTCTGATCCCCCCAAACACAGACCAATGTCTCCCGTCCACAGTAATTTGGTTTTGCAATCGATGTGATGGTTTTACCGGAGTACCCTATAATCTTTTATGCTCAGGATTCTCAAAATATATCCACTTTTCATCGCCAGACACAACTCGATGTTCCTATGATAGGTACAAAGAAATGATTTTTTTTATACCTGGCAAACGAGATTTCTAGCAGTGGGCATTTTCCTATCTTCTGGATCTTTCCCATGGCTTTAAAACATATGGGGACGGCTTCTCGTATCTCATTTAACTGATCTGCGAGTTATTGTTGCCTGTCATCAAACTTTTTCAGTGGCTTCCCACGTTCTTCGTTTCTAGCGTCAAAATCCCCACATTTGAAGTTTTAAACCCCCTCAAAGCACCGTGATTCACTAAGAACATGGTAATCGTAATCTTCGATAAGCATTCTATACTATTCTACAGCACTTTTTTTTTCAATTGGTAATAAGAAATCGCAAATCGTAATTTCGGGTTCAAAATTTGACATGTTCTACGCTATAACAAACTATGAGTATAAGACTTGTATTGTTGTGAAATAAAACTCTTTGCCATATGTCAACATAGCCAATGGATTCAATGACGTTATTTGACAGCAACTATATTGACAGTTAGTGTCATCTATGGGCAAATTCCTGTTTCATATTTAGAGACCTGGTAAATGAAAATATCTCACAGTTTTGAAAAAAAAATGAACTTCAAGCACAATTTCAAATTAACGCATAATTAAAGTATATTTCAAATGAACTTTTTTTTTTTTTTTTTAATAATCCTTTTCTATAAACTAATATTTTAGAACAAATATAATTTAATGGAAAGGAAAACCCCCATTAAAATTGATAAAAAAAAATAAAAAGACTGTTTAAAAAATATTCGTTAAATTAATTGCACATAAATGTCTCTTAAACATTTATTCATAACACTGTTCCAGTTCCAATTAAGTAGTTTAATTTATTATAGAAACATTACTTTATAAATCTGAATGTTACATGAAAAAATTTATTAAATTATTCCTATTTAAGGAAACAAGAATTAAATCGAGCGAGTGTGATTTGAAATGAAAGATAATTTCAATGTGAGGATCCCATTTCAGTGTGAAAGGGAAGTCATGGAATGAGGAAATCTTACTTGATCAGGAGAGTTGAGATTCACATTTTCGTCCTTCATGGGGTCGCAGTCGTGAAACAATGCGTAGATGACGATTCCGTCCCAGAAGGTGAACAAGTTGAAAATCAGGATGAGAGGAAGACTCAGAAGCAGAGCACTGCGAAAAAGCAAATTGAAAATCACTCTCATACAGTACACGTAATTAATCCTTTAATATATCAGTTTTTAACACAGTGTTTGTACTAAATCGAAAATATACATTCTTAGAATTGCGATCAGTAAGTTTTTGTCATGTTTTATATATTAATATTAATTTATAGAAGCAGAACTACAATTCTAGAATTGATTACCTTTATTCGAGTTCAACAAATATGATAAATCTCTGCGATTACCAATAGAAATATCTTCCCTTTTACTCATTTTGAAAAGAAAATACCGGAAGTAAATTCAAGTGATAATAAACAATACGCAAACACATTCCATTCCCATCTATGCCAATCTTTATAGCACTGAGAACAATAAATGCAAGGGAAAATTTTTATTGGTGAAGTGATTGGGAAATTGAAAATGAGATAACTCGCTTCGCATTGCATTGAGATAACTGAAATGAAATTGTTACATTTTGTTGATGATGCAAATAGGACAATTTATGGGGGGAAAAAGATATTGAATTGGTTCAGTATCATTAATTATTATTATTATTGAATTAATGTATTCAATTATGAAGTGTAAAGATGATTTATCGTTGATGGTAGGGTTTGGATGATTGATTATATTGTTGAATCAATTTCTACGAGGCTATTGTATTTCAACCTCAGTTGGGACATTAAATAGAGATGTTTGTGAGTAACAAAAACAGATTTTACTATCGGGAGTTAGTGTTACGTTTCGTTATCATGCAGTTGAGACATTTATCATACTGATGGGCTACTTACTGTTCACTAAAGAATAAAACATTTACTTCAATTAATAAACCAATTCCATTCCATTATATCTATAAAGTTATGTTTGAAAGTTAGCTGAAAACTTTGAAGAGTCGATGGAAACTGGGCTTTTACTTAATTAGCAAAGTTTTTCAATATTCATTAGCAACCGTAGAATTACTCATTACGTTTATGCCACGTTAATTCTCTTCAAATATATTTGCAGCAATTTTAAATATTCGATTGTTTCTTCTTCTTTTCGCTAATTAAAATATAAGTGCATATTTTTATTTTTTAGTAATAATCTCTCGAAATGTTTTCATAATTACTGGCATCACCAAGAACATCTAAACAAGACTTTAATAAAGCATATTTAGTAGAACACTGTAATGAACTAATCTTTCTTTAAAATGCATTTGTTTCTGATTTTCTTCATCAGAAACTTTATTCCTAAAAATCATAGTTCACTGACTTTTATGTACTAATTTATATTATTTTTAAGATTTTTTTTTATCATAAATCTTGGGAAAATAAACAATTTAAGACGATTGCATGAAATATTTTTATTTAGAACACAAGATATCAAAAGAGAGTATACTCCAAATACTTGGAAGTTTTCTCTCATTATTTAATTGGTGTCACATATTTGGGTTAAATGGATGAAATCTTAAAAATTTTAAACAATAAATGAAAACATTATAAATGACAAAGAGAATTCATTTGGTTGTGAAACTTTTATTTATACTTTTAACATATTGGAATAATTATTGTGTATATATATATATGTTTTGTGTTGAAGGTGTTGTCGACAAATTCGACTTTAGTTAACATTAGTATGAAATTCATGAATACATATCAATTATTATAGTTTTAAAAATATTAGTAATGGATACCTAAATCATATTTATAAATTTCTAAGTAACATAAATGGGATAAGAAGTAATATGAAGCAACGTGTTAGCTACATAATAAGATATATTACACAGTAATAAAGCATTGCAAAATCGATGAAATTTTAGATTTTCCAATAATTTTTATATATTCAACAAGAGTGAAGAGTGTAATTAGTTGTGCAGCAGTATAACGTCTATTTTCATTGGTGTCGCAAAATTGGGTGGTAAGAAAAGTGAATAAATTCATTAGAGAATGAGAAAGTGTTTTAAATCAAAATCTACTTGAATCTATTTTACTAAAACAATACACAAAATAAAGATTAATTCTCTGTCACCAAGGAAGTGAAGTAAAATCACTGACATGGTTTTCTCGTAATATATAAATATTCTAGCACTATATATGCAGCAGGCAAACCAAATATCCTATTATTGGAAAAAAATAATTCTTACAGAGTTATTAAGATATTCATTTATGAAGGGATTATAAATTACTTTTATTTTGATGATTTTTCTTTAATGGACAAATACGTAATTATATTAGAGAACTTAAAGTTCTTTTACAATAATATTTTTTATAGAACGTAGCTCGGTCTCGTGTCCCACTTACGTATATCAAGAATAGTCATCAACAGGAGGTGAAGAAACGATGTTCCCTTCCGGGAAGACTTTCAAGGGGTAACTGGCTCGCATTTACACTCATGTCCATAAATTAAGGATAATTCAGAATCACACAGAAATTGAACTCTAAAATAAAAATGTCCCCTGTAGAATTATCACGCTCACATCTTGAAGAAGATTATGCAAATTACAGGAAACCACCAGATGGCGCGGATAGTACGTCACAATGACGAGAGTGTAGAGAGGGGTATGTAAGGAATGGTGGCAAAGAAGTAAAATTGTTCACAAGCGCTTTAAAAAGCCTTTCCGTGCAATAACCGCATAGTTATGGCACAAAGGAAGCATTTGGATGATTTTTACGTGGTAGAATTATCGGACGACTGGAATGTGACGTACCCAGCTGGAAGTATCCGAGGAACTTGGAATCGTCCAGAGTGTCATCTCCAGGCTTTGGCAACGAATTAAAAGATGATGGTAATGTGAGTAGATGTTACAGCACAGGTCGCCCTCGAGTTACAACGCCGAATGAGGACCGGTATTTAGCAGTTACTGCCAAAAAGAAACAGACGGAGCACAGCATCAGACCTGTCTCATCAGCTCTCTTCAGCTAACCGGTACAACAGTTTCAAGGCAGACCGTGTGCAGACGCTTAGGACACATTATGTTAGGCCATATGTGTCCACTTACCGCAACTCACTGTCGCCTTCGATTAACCTGAGTAGAGAGCATGCATTGTGGACACCGCAACAGTGGTCTTGTGTGATGTTTTCCGACGAGTCCAGGTTTAGTTTGAAGTCTTTTCTCGCCGGACTTTCATGGGAGAGCGCCAGGTACCCGTTACCACCAAGAGAACACCATCGAACGACACCGTTACGGTGGTGCAGGATGGCTCGTTTGGGGAGGAATTATTCTTGGTTCCAAAACTGACCTGCATGTTCAGAGTGTAACGATGACAGGCCACATCTATCGGGATGTCATTCTGGAACAACATGTACCGTTTGTTTTGGGGCGCCATGGGTGCTGAATTTCTGTTGATGGATGACAACGCCCGTCCTCACCGTGTAAACATTGTAGACGAATGCCTTCAATTGTAGGATATCACCCGTATGGATTGGCCAGCATACTCACCGGACTTGAATCCAATAGAGCATGTGTGGGACATGCTTGGCCGACGAATTGCAGCCCCGTCATCCCCCTCCCACCTGTCAACCGGAACTTTGAGGGCATTGCTTGATGAGTGGTGTAATATTCCCCAAGATCAGATGGATAATTTGATACTCAGCATGCCAAGGCGTTGTAAGGCCTGTATTGCATCGTCCGGGAGACATACTCCATATTAACCATCATACTAACCATGTTATGCCGTTTTTTGTAAATAGGTTCTTTTTGAAATTTGCTCCAGGAGTAAAAATCGCAATTTTTATTAATTATGTCAAACATATAGCATCTTTTTTGCTCTTAACCTTTTGTTTAATAAATAGACTTTACAAATAAGTCAAATTTGTTTTTGCTTCTGTCTCTTTCTTTGCCTGAACTTCATTATCCTTAATTTATGGACATGAGTGTATATGCAGCATAAGAGAAAACCCGGTATATCCCCCCCTCGTCTTAATTATCTATGCGAAGAGCTTTATATGTGTTGTCTCAGTCAACATCAAAACGCTTCTTTTCTGAAAACAATGACTGCAATGGACACCTACAGTGGTTTCGAATC
The DNA here is from genome assembly GCA_021605095.1 of Caerostris extrusa. Taxonomy (NCBI): domain Eukaryota; kingdom Metazoa; phylum Arthropoda; class Arachnida; order Araneae; family Araneidae; genus Caerostris; species Caerostris extrusa. Next base: position 56,644 of record BPLR01002517.1, read on the forward strand.
AAAAGGTCCTGGATACGTTACAACTGGGCTACGATCTCACTTATATTACTGTTGAAATTACAATAAAAATATTGTATAATAAGCTTAGGGACCAGGAGAATTTAATTTTAATTAAAGGCTTAGAAATAGCTTAAGTGTTTATTATGTATTTAAGTTTTCGTTTGCTTCACAGAGGTAGAAGGGCTCATTCTTTTCCCTACTTCATGTGTACTTACTGCTGCGCTCTTCTCAGATCTCCCACACTCAACATCCTCTGTATCTGTGCCTGGTTCGTGCCGAAGGTGTGGAAACCGAACAGTATTCCAGCTACGATCGTGTTCCACAGCGTGTAGCGCTCCGTCAGATCTGCGGAAAACACTGCAACAAAGGAAAAAAAAATACATATTGGGGAAATTTAAATAATGTAGAATAGAACTGATTCTTATATCTGAGGTGCTTATTCTGTTTTCGGAACAGCACACTTTGACCTAATCC